>LOEQ01001462.1:297392-309992 GCA_001685075.1 Bramus lutescens
TTAAAGTGAAAGCCTTTATTTTTTGTTTAAACAGAAAAAGGGGAAATGATGTAGAAGGGTCTTCTGTCTATGTTACTTTCATTGGTTAAATAAAGAGACTGCCTTGGCCTTTTGATAGGAGAGCAGCTTAGATAGGCGGAGTAGACTGAACAGAATGCTGGGAGAAAGAAGCAGAGTCAGGCAGACGCCATGGCTCTCCTCTCCCAGAAGGACCCCGGTTAGACTCATCCTGGTAAGCCACAGTCAAGTGGTGATACAGATTATCAGAAATGGGTTGAATCAATATGTAAGAGCTAGCCAATAAGAGGTTAGGACTAATGGGCCAGGCAGTGTTTAAATGAATATAGTTTCTGGGTTTCTGTGTTATTATTTCTGGGGCTAAGCTAGCTGTGCAGGAGCCAGGCAGGACGAAAAGCAGGCCTGCTTGCCTCATCACTACAATCTGTAGAAATGTTTGTGGGGATGTCTGTAGGGGTGTCTGTGGTGATGTCTGTGGAAATGTCTGTTGGAATGTCTTTGGGAATGCCTATGAGAATATCTATGGAAATGTCTGTGAAAATGTCTGTGGAAATATCTGTGGAAATGCTTGTGGAAATGTCTGTGTGAATATCTGTGAAAATGTCTGTTGGAATGTCTTTGGGAATGCCTATGGGAATATCTGTGGAAATGTCTGTGGGAATGTCTTTGGGAATGCCTATGGGAATATCTGTGGAAATGTCTGTGGGAATGTTTGTGGACATGTCTGAGGGTCTCTCTGTGGGAGGGTCTGTGGGCATGTCTTGATTACTAGTGCAAATCAGTGTGGGCTGACGCAGGCCACTTTGGGTGGCACCTTTTCGTAGTCAGAATATCTTAAGCTGCATGTGTGTAGAAAGGATGATGAGCATAAGCAAGCATGCTGGTATGACTAGCTGGATCTTGTCTTTTCTGCTTTGATACGAAGTAAACTAGAATTGTGGACTGAAATACTATTAGCTGTGCCACTGGTCTTGTCTAAGACAAGTCCCCAAATGTCAATGTGTTTGTTTGTGCCTGAGCTTGCTGTCATATATTCCTGCTATTGTCATAATGTCAGCATAGACCAGAGTTTAAGGAGAATAAGGCAGATAGAGTAGGCCCAGGCATAGTCCGTGGCTTGGAGTCAAGCCACATAAGACTTGTCTTATCCAGACAAAGTTTAGTTAACACAAATGTAGGTGTGAGAATAAATTATTTGTTATTTTTAGCCACCGAGTATGAAATTATTTCTTTTAAAATATTTTAGCAGTGATGATCACAAACATGGAATGTCAAATGATCAATCAATAAAATATATAAATCAATAAAATATGTAAAATTGGGCATAAGTAAGTCACAGGGCCTGTACCTCAAAGCCTGTAGACAGAGAAAAGCCTGGCTTGAGTTTGAAGGATAGTCTTAAAGTTACCGAGGTGGGATGAGGCAGCAAAATCTAGGTAGATGTCCCTCCAACCAGAGGGAGGGCTTGGATGTCTCTCATTGGCTGGAGGTACTCCCACATCACACGATGTCACTTAACTTATATAAGCTGACTCACAGTAATAAACTGAGTTCCTGCTTTGACTTGACTCCCTATCACGTATGTTGGTCCTGCATCGTGGGGCTGCAGATCTGATTGCCCTGTGTTGTGGGACTATAGAATGGGTGGATAGCCACTCACCTTTCCATGGGGGAATAAGGTTAAGGAGGCTTGGCAGATAATCATAATAATGCTCATCAAATTATTTCAACCTTTTCTTTTCTTTCTATTTTTTAGATGAGAAAATGTTATCAAGCTTCATAATAAAAAGATTCTTTAATTATTTTTCTATCATAAACTTGTGATTCATATGCTAGCACCTCAAAATGATAGTTCACCCTCAATGAACGGTCATTTTGACATGACAGTAATCAGTGAGTAACTTAGAAGAACCATAGAGTATATAGTATCCTTCTCTCTCAAGGTGATTTATGTAGAAGAAAATTGGAAACCCAATTTTAAGTGCACCAAGGAGTTTTATCAAATATTTCCAGGAAAAGCAATAACAGTTTTTATTTACCACCTGATATACTACATGCCAGGAGCAGCAATGAGCAGCTTGCAGTATACTATACTTTTTAAATTCAATTAAAATTAACTCCATGACACATGTATTATTTTCCCCACAGCTTAAAATATTTATATTGAGTCATGCACTTGGTACATGACAGAGCCACACTGCAAAAACAGATATAGCTGACTCCAAACTCATCTTTCCACTATGCCACACACTGAGATGAAAATTGAATTTGCTTAGATATAGTTGAAGGGGTGTCAAAACTAACCTCCATAACTTTCTAAGGGGAGGCCATGTCTTTTTGACTTAATCTTCATTAAACACAAATTTCATAGATACAAACAAATATAAAGTCATATAAATAGAAATGTGCATATTTGTGTATAAATATATAAACTAAATTCCTATTTAAATATATATGTACATTTATATTTAATAAGCAATTATTTTTCCTTCAGTAATCTCAGGGACTCTGATGAGTTCATTCACTTATTCAACTGTCTAATAGAAGGTTACTAATTCCGAACATGTTCTACACACTTGTTCAGAAAGTTTGGAAATAATATAAGCAAGAAGCCCATGACCTTGACTTCAAGGAATTTACAGTACAATTATGAGAGTGATATGCCAGTAAATAATCAATATTTATTAGAAAATGTTAATTAAACATCATGTATATCCAGTGGATCAGAACAAACCAGGGTATTGTATACTGCTAAGTGTTGACAGGGATGTAGGGGCATGAGGTCACTCCACATAGAGGATAATGAATTTCCTTTAGACGTGCTACATTAGAAATGCTCCTGTGCAATCCAAGGGAAGACATCTTACAAGAAACTGGATACAACACATTCAGAGCCAGGGTGCTCTCCCGTACAGGGACTTTTCACGGTAAAGCCAAGGAAGTCAAGCCAACCAAAACATAGGTTGCAAGGTCACTGTAGAAATGTCAGACCAGGTGAGACACATTTTTATGAACTGTTGCTAGGCCATTCTAAAGGAGGGTGTGTGCTAAATGATACCTGTATTGGATGGCATCTGCAAATGACATATGGGGTTTTGGATCAGTAATTGTAGGTTACTGGGCATTCCCAAGACTGGCCCACTTCTGCTTCCTTTAGATTATGAGTTTCTCAGAGAAATTAATGAAAACTGTAAATCTTTCTTTAAATAAAACAAGAAACTACTGTTTTCAAGTTGTTTCAGGGTATTAGCACATCCTTGGATGGGCTCAGGGATCGATGATCCCTGGGAAAGATCAATTGTTGCTGCCCAGCCTCTTCCTTTTCAGACTCTTTCCCAGTCATCCTCAGAGGTTCTTCTACAACCTGTGAGTTAGTAGCACTGGAACCGGTGGCAGGCGGCAGAAAAGACCACTGGTTCCACTGGGGTACAGGTCCCACATCCTCTAGATGGTCGTTTTAGATCTTCTCTTGTTTCTGGGAATCTAAATTAAAGAGCCCGCAATTCTCCTCTTTCCTTTTCTCATCTCTGTGGCTGTGTCAGGTATTTTACTACTCTTCAGCAAGCTGTCTAATGGGTTCCCCTTCAGAAGCCAAGGGAAAGAATCATCATTGAACTTGTGCAGAGTAAGAGCATTAAATACTCAGTGCCATAAAATTTACAAAGTGGATTTGGTCACTTGGACCAAGTGAGTGCTGATCAAGTAAACAATAAAAAATAAATAAATAAAAGCCTTGGTAATCAAAGGGTGGAACTTGCTTTTCTCATTCATCCCGCTATGAAGTGAATGACAGGAAAAAGATGTTTAACCAATGGACTTACTGCTTATATTCCTCTTCTAACTGCTCGACGTTGTCCTTCCAGATCACTATTAAGTCCAAGCTCATGACTTTTGAAACCCACCCTCCTAGTACTAGAGAGCATTTCTGACATTTAAAAAACAAAACCCCAAACAAAATCTAAGACAGGTTTTGCTTTCTATGATCATTTATTTACGAACAAAGTGAAACAACAGAGGACAAAGGGCACCAGATTAAAATCAGAGTATCTGGGATCCAGTCCCACTCCCAATAGCCATGCTTCTTGGAGCTTGTCCCTCTACTGCCCTGATCTTCCAGTTTTAGAATCTGAGAACAATACACCCTCTGTGCAGCTCAAATGAGGTGAATTATACAAAGTACTCTTGCTGTGTAAGATTGCATATCTTTTCCCCCTTGCAATGTTTAAATGAAGAAGCCGAGACTCAGACAAGTCTTGAGTAAATGCATAGCCTTGTCACAGAATTAAACCTCATGATTTTGATTCTAAACTCCTTATTCTTTCTTTATGGTGGAATAGATGAACATATTTGGTGTAGTGATGAATATTTAGATAAACTGCTGAAAGAGTTGAATTTGAAATACTGTCTGCACCTCAAGAGACGCTAGATTACAAGTAGATGGCTATTGAACTACTTTATGAAGAGGCAAAGCCCTCGATAACTCCAAGACTTTTTGTTTTGTGAAGGGCTGTACACAAATTTAAGACCACAGCTGTGTTATTTGCCATACAGAGGAGCTATGAGATGCAAAGAGAAGCAAGAACACCCGAGTTCCTCATGGTTAAAGAAACTTGTTAAGAGAGCAAATAAGGTAAAGAAAGCACATTCAGCCATTCTGTTGTGAAACATGAGACAGAAGCGTTCTCTGCAGAACTTTGAGAAACTCTTATTTCACCTTTCTTGGTCAGTGGTCCATGGACGTTTGCTTTCTGAAGGAATGCTGTGGAGTCCTGAGTAGCCCTTCTAGCAAGGCTGTGGTAGAGCAGGACTGGAAGTCGCCTCCTGGAGGGCAGCCTGGTGGACTACAGTACCGCTAACAGGAAGAGCCCCATGCTGAACTCCATAAATATCAGCAATTGTGTTCCTGTACCTGGCCACCTCTGAGTCCACAGGGAGCACTGCAGGAAGGACTGGCTGTGAAACAATGCATGGTCTTTCAACTCCTCACATTAGCAACAAAATCTATTTAAAGCAACATGGATACATGAGAGTAGATAAATGAGGATAGAATCAATGTGCTCTAGTTCATCATTAAATTTTACTTTCCTCTAGGCATTTTGCCAAGGTGTGACATATTTTCCTTTAGAATTAACCTTCTAAAACACCCTTCTCTCTCATTATAGTTACTCAGACCTCAACTATGTGCATCTTCCTTACTACCTACTTTCAGTAGTTCACTCTTTTTTTTTTTGCCATGGTCGGTATGAAATGTGTTTTGAATACTTCAGTTCTGCAGAAGCTCAGCTGCCACCAGCTAAATGTCTCCCATAATATACATAGGACCTCTTCCTCTCAGATGCTGTCCTGACCCCTCAGGACAGGGGGCAGGGTGCCTTTCAGTGAATTTTACTTCAGTGGTTTCTGCAGGCTGGGATGGCAAAGTCTAAGGAATTTTCCCCAGCCAAGGAAATGGAAACTCAATAATCCTCAAGCCCCAAGAATCTCCCGAGGTGATTAATCTCCTTGCTTTTTTAGGCTATTAAATGAAGTTTGGGGAAGGTCTCAGACAAATGACAAAGTACAGAGTTCAAAATCTACTTATGTCACATTTGGGACCATGCAGTATAACAGTGTGACTTTTTAGGTGACGCAGACAGGGAGATGGGGGAAGGCAGAACTGACTCAAGAAGCCACACAGGATATTTGACGTCTCAGGCAGCAGTTAACTTACAGAAATCACTAAATTAATAGAAATTTGGTCAACACAACTATTGCTAAAAAATATATCAATGTAAAGATAAATAAATAGCATCAAGAAACAGCAAAAAGAAAAAGAAAACCATGAAGTTGTATTAGCTGAAAACTAAAGAAGTAAATAAACAGGCAAAACTCAGAAGCCTAAACTTTTATGCATTTTACCTAAATATAAATTTTAATTATTATCTACCACATGTCAGAATTTATGCTTACCAATATTCCTGATTTAAAAAGGGTATCTCATATCTCAGGCTGTATGTAGTAGTAGCAGGTTCAAAGACATCTATTGAAACAATGCATCTTTCTATTGCGCCTACCATTCATAAGTGAAGATAGACAGCTTTCGGCTTTCATGTACAATGCAATTTGAGGGACTGAACATATAAAATGTGATGGGGGAGCCTGAGCATCCTATAACGTGAAGGATAGTCCTATATGCAGAGTGCTAACCTCTCCAGATACTGTTATGCCCTTACTGGCAGACTTGTATGTGTTCAACCAACAAAGGTGATAGAGGTTCCTAGGCCTGTGTGAAGAGACTTCCTGAATGTAGAACTGCTAGAATAAATCTGCTACCGAGTCATTTAGCACCTTTTCTACTCTATTACAGCTACTCACGTTATCATATCTCACAGTACTGATTGACTCTATAGAGCAACCAAATACAGCAAGACACACATTACTTCCAAACTCCTCCCAAACCAGGGACTGGCACACTGCTCTTAAAGCAAAGACTTTGTTTCTATTTTCTGCCATTAAACCACTTAATACAGGGTAAAGGGAATAATCATTTTACGTTAAATCAGTAAAGATAGTGAAGATATTTTGGATTTCTTGTTGAATAAGAGTACTCATTGTAAATATATTTGACAATAATCCTTCTTAAAAGCTCTTTTTGAGTAAGACTATAAATTAATGATATTCCTTTTGATATTTTCATCTGTATGCTATCATACTACTTTCTTTTTATGCACCCTGACAAAAATTCTTGGATGATATCATAGGTGAAAGTCCAATAAGTCTGTCATAAATTATCAATGGCACTCTAGATGTAAGAGGAATTCTCACACCACAAATCTGCTATTGGTTACATTTTCAAGGTGTTTAAATTTCTCACAGGCATAAAGAAACAGAAACTTTATGGTGTATCAATAAACATGACCTCTGGAATACTATCAGATATGATTATGGTTTTGCTGGTACGGGATGAATCCATTGTTAGAAAAATTTTAATTGCTTATTAAACGCGTGCCTTGATGACTAAAATAAAACTGGAAGGGAATAAGTAGGGTCTATAGAAAGAAGACAAGAATGAAAGAAAGCAATTTATGTATTTAATCCATGTAATTACAGTGGCTTGGGCAACACAATGCCCAAGAAAGAAAGAGTATTCTTCTTAATCTATGACCCATGACTGCTCTTACACTAAAACAAAAACCAAACTTCATCCATCGTCCACATTTTCACTGATTCTTATCCCCTCTCTATTGTAGCTGAAGTTAATTTTTTTTAAAGCTGCTGTTGTGGTTTTATTTTTAACTTTATTTTCAAATGCAGGATAAGTTTGAGATTTACTAAAGATTGAATTCTTTCTTGATTTCCAGAGACTGAGAAAGCAGATATTTCTGATATATCCAGAAACATTTTTCAGATTATTTAAAACCTGCAATTGTGCAAATTTTTCTCATAACTCAAAAAAACATCTGACCAAAGTAGAGATCTTGATAATAAATGCCCGACAGTTTCTCAGTGGACCACTGAGACCTGGGTACTAACCCAGGGAATTCAAAACTGTATAGACTGTATCAGAGTGGGAAATATGCAAAAACCTACTTCACAATACATGGAAGGAGATGCACTGAGAAGTATAGACTGTTTTCAAGTCAACATTTGGGACCTAGAAATGTTAGGTAATTAAAATAAAAAGAATGAGTATTCTGAAATGAAGATCAATACATTTGCTATTTCCAAAGTTGGCATTGTGGTTAGCCTTATCATAGTTTAAGATGTAAAAGTGATTGTCATTCACTGTGAGCCTAGAGAACTAACCATCAGCCAGCCTGCTGGTGGAACAAGCTCTGTCTCACATTAGAGCAGTGACACATGCTTTCTACACTCTGAGCTACTCTCTCTTCATCGCACTTAGAGTTTACATGCTGTGCAGCCAATTCAATTTGATTTATCAAAGGTGAAATCATTAGTCCTTCAAACCACTAAAATTACGTTTTGTTAATACATTTTATTAATAAATTTTACTATACATCATAGCATAAATAATAAGTCAAAGTCCCACTTAAAATGCCTGTTAGGATGACTAATTTTAGAAAAAGAAGCATATAAAAATAGCCTTTTCCTTTTATTGAATCTAGATTAATTTTTCATAGAGTATATATAGTTCATGGCTTATGTTCCTCTATTCCTCTGTTTCCCCCTCCTCCCCTCCCATCTGGATCCACTCACTTTCTGTCCCTCGTTAGAAAACAAGCAGGGAAAATAATAGTTTTTGAAAGAGCCATGAAGGATATCTTAGGAATTCCTTGACAGTAGTAGAAGAAAATTAAGGTTTCTGAAGACTCTTAAATTAAAAATCATAAAATTCAAACATCGTATTAGAAGTGAACTTTTAACTGAAAGCATACTTTAAGTGAAACTTCAAATAGTGTAGAAATGAACCGAATCCCAGACGCTGTATTAATTTCTGAACATTTAGGTAAACTTTCATCCTTTCATAAATTGATTTGTCAGTTTATTAGAATGAGGACTGTCTCTACTTATTATAAGTGGTTTCTCAAACTATCAGTCAGACTCCTTACCAGAAGTGCTGTGAATTTTATGGTTTATGGGTCATTTGTTTGTTTGTTTGTTTTGTTATCTACAGCTTTGAAGGTGTGTGCCGTTTCCATACACCAAGACTCTTACACAGGTCACAGGTCCCTCTCTTTCCTTGGCCACTTTAATCCCTTTTCTTCACTGGAAAACTTAAAAAAATTAGTAAAATATCTCTCCATGAAACCTGTATAACATTAAAACATAAAATAGTTTATGCCATGTAAAGGTTAATTTTAAACAGTAAATCTGAAAATTTGGCTGCTTTGATTATAATTTGTAATATGCCGCAAGGATTGGGAGTTTTAACACTTGGTCTCAAGTAGGGAGCGCTGTTTGGGAACATTACACAGCCTTCAGGAAGTGGGCTCTTGCTGAAGAAGAGCATCACTTGGGGTGGGCTTTGAGGTTTTACAGCTTTGCCCCACTTCCTGTTCTTTCTATGCTTCATTAGAGTAGATGCAGTTTGATCAGACAAGTTCCTGCCTCCCCTAACAGTGACCTCCCTTCCCTGGCTGTCCTCCTTCCTTCCCCGTCCTCCTCCCTTCCCTGACTGTCCTCCTCCCTTCCCTGACCGTCCTCCTCCCTTCCCTGACCGTCCTCCTCCCTTCCCTGACTGCCCTCCTCCCTTCCCTGGCTATCCTCCTCCCTTCCCTGACTGTCCTCCTCCTTCCCTGACTGTCCTCCTCCCTTCCCTGACTGTCCTCCTCCCTTCCCTGACTGTCCTCCTCCTTCCCTGAATGTCCTCCTCCCTTCCCTGACTATCCTCCTCCTTCCCTGACTGCTGTCCTCCCTTCCTGCCATGAGGGACTCTCCTTCTGAAATTGTAAGCCCAAATCAGCACTTCTGCCCATAACATCTTTAGGCAGGGTATATTATCACACTAATGGAGAAATCTTGAAAACATTGATCTATGCTATACCACATAAAACATGGCAAAAATTGTCCCAGGGAAGATGTTGCATGCTGCCTTCCTGGAAGCACCCTGTGGTGCTATAAACATCTAGAGTTTTCCAAAATGACAGGCAATTGTTTTTCTGCTCCAAATTCAATGTTAGTAACTTTCCCATAAAAAAATTACTTAGGGAGAATATAGAATGATGATCAAGTGGGATGTCAAGGAGAACTGTGTGGAATATGCAGGAGAAGGCTATTTCTAAGTGACTAATGCCACACAAGAGGAGAGGGCAAACTGATCCAAGCAAACTGCCTACTACTAAGAAAATACAGTTCTGAACACACTCTGAGTTGACGCAGAAGCTAGAATGAGAGGGCTTGCAGCAAGTGAGTTTATAACAAACACGGCGTGACCATCGCAGAATATGCAGTTGAGCATTTTCAGTCTGGCCTTACTTTCTTCAGGTAGTGCAAGGCCCCATGATTAGTGGGAAAGACAATGAGAAAGTTCTGGAAAAGAGCAGCCCAGGGTAGAAAAGGGTCAATGGAATCTGAACAGAAGAGTAAAATAAAAATATAGACAAAAGAATGCAGCAAAATACGAGGACTTGAGAAGACAAAAGACCTTAGTGGAGAGGAAAGGAATGAAGAAGGGGAACTGGAGGAGAAAATGACTAAAATTTATTATATATATGTACAAAGTCAAAGAACTTCAAAATGGGAAAAATAAAAATATTGTATTGCATGCCATTGCTGCAGAGAAGAGGCACTCATGATGTTACTCACGAACTTGGGTAGACTTGTATTGTTCATGTTGGCTACTTAGGTATACATGGATGCTACTGATAATTTGAAATATGTTAGGATATAAATTGAGAAGTATCCTAAATATAGGATACCTGCCAGACAGATTGAAAACTATAGTTAGTAAAAGTTACACACACACAGAGAGAGAGAGAGAGAGAGAGAGAGAGAGAGAGAGAGAAATCAAATATTAAAAACAATAAGGTATATTATTTAGGCTTATTCATTTACTATATTCTTTTATTTTTTCATGCATTTCATACATTTTACCCAAATTTCCAGGTTCTTTAGGTAAATAATCTTTAGCGTTATCCTGAAGATTGAAACATAGGCTGTATATTGTGACTAAATACTGAAAAGTTCCTGCTAAAATCTGGGTCTGAAAAAGAGGAAAGTAAACATTTTGGATCTCTGCTTTAGTACCCATACTAACTCAACAAAACAGCATGACCTGGGGCATAGAATGACAGAAATATTTTAGGCAATTTATATTTTTAAAAAAATCACCAGACAAGTTTGAAACCACTGATTCTCTACCACGACTTCACAGAAGTAAGTAACAGGGAAAATGAAGCTTGTAAAATCTATTAGGAAGGGTGAGAGAGTGCTTATTTGGATATTATAAGCCAAAACCACAGGGATCTTAACTAATAGTTAAAAATGCAGCATTTACCACACACCCCGGGATGAAGGACTCTTTCCTGATTTCTCTTCAATTTCAGTTCTCCAAGTCTTTGACCAGCTGAACTGCTTGTTCCAGGTCATCAAACCCCCTAGTGACTGAAACTCTTGATGTCAGACTGAGAAAGGGCACGGCTGGGGCCAGGATGTGACATCGTTGGTGGAGTACTTACATTGGGCTTCATCCGCAGCACTATAATAAATAACCCAGGCATGGTGTGAACACCTGTGCTCCCAGCACTTAGGAGGAGGAGGCAGGAAGTCTGACATTCAAGACCATCTTTGGATTCACAGCACATTTTATGCCAGCCTGAGATGCATGAGATATTATTGCAGAAAACAAAAATAAAAAATGGATACAGCTGACTTCATATTTCTTTCAGTTTACAAGGCAGAAAAAGAGAGTTATCTCTACACACACATACCCACAATTTCTTAAAAAGCATGCAACAAGCTTTTTGCCAGGTTAGGGATAGATGCCACACTCTTTGGACACGGGACATGGAGGAATAGAGCTGGATAGAGCTGGAAGCCTCCAATCTGAGAACTAGATCTTATTGTTTACAAAGATGCGCTGCAGGCTTCTAAGGTAGAAAAGCACTCCACAGTCCTACTCAGCTGTGGCCTATGAACCACGACAAACAGCCTCAAATGTGTAGTGCTGACCGTGATATCCTGGGATGAGCAACAGAAGTATAATTGAGCTTAAGGTTCGTGAAATAAGAGGCGATTCATGCCTCATACTGTAAGCTATTCATGGCTTCTAGGTCACGGACCCTAACAGAAAATATACTACTGCCTCCTTCCCAAACCAATATAATTTATATCTACATTCTAAATGTTTGCCCGTCTAAGCAACACTCTCACTCGCATAAAGAATTTTTCTTTCAGCAGGCAGAGACAAAATAACCACAGCTGTCGAATGCAGAGAATCCGACTCTAGTTGGTAGTAAGGCAGTTGTATGGTTAAATCCACATGTCAATAATAGTACATAGATTGGTATCTCATACAATACACCCTGACCACAGTTTCTCCACCCTCCCCTCCTCCCAGCTCCCCCGCACATACTCTCTCTTTGAGATCCCCTCACATTACATTTTCTCTTCAGAAAAGAATAGCCGTCCAAGAGATGACAGTCAACCAGGAAAAAACAAGATACAATAAGACAAGGCAGAAGCCATCATATCAAGGCTGGACAAGAGAGCCCAAAAGGAGGAAGAGTCCTAAGAGCAGGCAAAAGAGCCAGAGATGCACCCTTTTCCACTGTTAGGAGTCCCACAACAGTTTAACATATACACAAAGGACCTGGTGCAGAGCCATGCAGGCCCTGTGCTTGCTGCTTCAGTCTCTGTGAGACCATGTGAGACCTGCATAATTGATTTGGTGAACTATGTTTCCTGGTATCCTCCCTCTCCGCTGACTCCTACAATCTTTCTGCTCCCTCTCCCATGGGGTTCTCCAATCTTTAAGAAGAGAAACTAGATTTGGAGCTCCAATTTAGACTCTTTCTCAGCATAATGTCTGGCTGTGGGTCTCCGGACCCATTCCCATCTGCTACTGAAGGAAGCTCTCTGATGACTGACTGGACAAGACACTAACATATGAGTATATTGGAATATCGTTAGGAATCATTTCAT
>LOEQ01001462.1:320288-336122 GCA_001685075.1 Bramus lutescens
GAGCAGATGTGTCTCATTGTCATGAAAAGTCCTAAGTTATTAAAACATTTAAATACCACATTCTGAAGGTCTCTGAAAGATTTGAAGAATACCTATCCAACTGAAATACATCTCTGTACATCTAGTAAACCTAAGTAAGATGACTACAAGCTTGACTATTATAGATGAATATCTATTAACCTATATTTTTAATTATACATTACATTTTTAAATGAGCTGCACAAACATAATACCTCAATCAAGAACAGAAATACATATACATAGTATAGCAAAATTGACCTTAAATTTGTATCAATAAACCAAGATACATACCAATGCAAAGTATCCATCTCTATAGCATATCCCTCTTTAAATATAAACAAACATTTATAAACAATATTTGAGAATATGGGCCTAGTTCTATAAACTAGTTCCTGCTGATTGGGGGTGCTGTTAATCAGGTCTTTCATGGTGTATCCTGTGTGTTAGGTTTTTCTCATTCAGCAGTTGGGAAAAGTAACTTGGGAGGTATCACAGCATCCTTTCAGGGAATCTTGGTGCATCAAACCACATTAGTCTGGAAGGAATCCACAGGTTCTCATCCTCTGTGGAAACAAAAGAATAACCTCTTTTCCAAAGTAACATATCCTTAGACTCAAATTCTGAAGTCAAGATACCTTTAAAATATACATATTGGTTTCTTAGCTCCTTCACAGTCAAAAAATTCAAAAACACGATAATATACATAATCCAGACTCTCTGTGAATTTTTCATCATTATGAACTATTTGTTTTTATTGTATTTGAGTTTTTTTCATAAATCTTTATTAAAATGCATGCTATAGGATGTGTATGAACTGATTCTATAGCATATACATATGTGGGCACACATGTATAAGCATATGCCTTATATACATGGCTCTTTCTGTCTTCTTGTTAGTCGATCTAAAGAAATAGATTGTCATCTACTTCTTTTCCTTCTCTTCCTCTCTCCACACACACATACAGGTAATTCTGCAAGATAAACAATTAACTTGATAGTACTTTGAGAAACATCTATTTAAACACTTCTTTGAGACGTGCAGAGATGGTTCGGTGGTCAAGAACACTGACTGCTCTTCCAGAGAACCCTGTTTCTTCTCTCAGCACCCATATGGGAAGTTCACAATCATTTGTAGCTCCAGTTCAAGGGTATCCTACTCCTTCTCTGACTTACAGATATACATGCAGGCCAAAAACCCATGCACATGAGTTAATAGAACTTTTAAAAACGAAGAAAACAATTCTTCTATAATGAATGGCTACAAGGTACCTTGAATTCACATTCTGATGATAAGGAAAGTGATATCTTTGGCCCTGCAGTGTTAGAATGTGTCTTGAGTTCCTTTTAAACTTGATTCTTAGAACGAATTTAAGTTTTTACTTGATAACACATTTTAAATGAGCAAATACATACACAACTTTATAGGCTCCTGCTGAGATAAAAGTCTGGCATGCAGTGTGTGTCAGCGTAGGGCCCTTCCCTGTGTTCTAAGAGTCCAGATTACCCAGGAGCCCATAATCCATTGCTGTAAATGTGTGTGATTGGGGACAAACACAATTCTATTGTAGAGCAGTACTATTGCTTGCTGTTCGATGCTCTACCTAATCCCAGCCATCAGGGTTCAAGTCAGACAGCAGTTTTTTTCCTCTTAGTGCTGTATTTTTAAGGGGAGTAAATTGAAGGAGATTGCACAGTGATTTTCTTGTTGATGTTTCAATGTTGCCCAAATGTCCCTGTGTCTAATTTTCAATACTAACAAGATTGTTTAGAAGTGACAAAACTGACAGATCTATATTTTCTTTGCTTGTTAAACATATGTAATAAACATATAGTCCTTATAATTACATATGCTATATATTATATTTTTCTTTTTCAAAAACTTTTTATTGATTATTTTGTGAATTTCTCAAAATGCACCCCAATCCCATTCATCTCCTCATCCCTTCTTATCTGTTCTCAGTCCTTACAATCTCCCCCCAAAAGAAAGCAAACAGACTATAAACAAAATAAAACAACAAGTAGAAAGCTCTTGCAGTTGAAGCTGCAGTGTGTTACGATGTGTCACATAGTCTACCCTTTTGCCCAAACAGCTTTACTTGTGGATATGTTCATTTCAATGAGTCACTGAACTGGTTTGAGGCCTCTGCCTTCTGCTGCGCTATCAATACTGAACCCTCACCAGCTCTCCTCTCAGAATCCTATTGTCCTGTGTCCTGGAGATCCTACAGCTTTGCTTCTGCAGGCCTGATCCCTTCACTTGCTCCAGCAGTTCTTGGATAGAGTAGATGTTGGGGTCAAACAACTCAAAGCCTTCTATCTGAGCCTGGATGGTACCTGAATTAGTTAGCCCAACTGCTCTCCTGCACTGCCCAGGTGAAGGGAAGGGCCATCTCTCCGTCACCCACATCTCAGCAATCAGGCAAGGGCTAGGACCAGCTTTCCCACAGACTAAGATCTATTGCGTTGGCTGCCAAGGTGATGTGCTGTCCCTCTCTTCCAAGTGCTGAAGACATCAAGGTGCGGGGCATTTTACCCCCTCTCACACATTCCAGAGCAATGTTCCTATACTGTTCAGGTAAAGGGAAGTTCCAGCTCTCTTACCTGTGGCTGCCATCAAGGGGCAGGGCCAACTGTTTCTTGGGCATCCTCCTGGCCTCAGATGTTATCCCAACAACAGACACCCAAATGGCCCTCATTGGCAACATGGTTACAGTGGAGGTTCCCAACACAGATCCCAGTCATAGTAGGGCCATGTACTCAGACATGACCCTAGGTAGCAGCAGAGGATTGGGTATCATGATGGCCTCAGGGGGCAGTACAGGCCGCTCAGATCAGCATGGCCCCAAGGAGCAACATGGTCCTCAGACATCAACATGGTCCTCAGACATCAACGTGGGTTCAGGTGGCACTACAGACCATGGACAACCATATGGCCTTTGCTTGATAACTCAGGCCACAGATGTCAACACAGACCCCAGGTTCAGTATGGCCATTGACACAAACCTGGCCCTTGACAATAGCTCTGGCTTGGACATCACCTTGGCCTAAGGTGGCAGCACAGGCCACTCAGATGAATATGGCCGGGGCAGCAGCACACCCCCAGACGTCATCGTGTCTTCAGGTGACAGCACACTCATCATATGGGCCTGTTTCTCACCGCATTGCATCTCCAGTTTCACTTCTTTCCACAGTGCAGGGATCATTCTGCTTCTCTTTCCCTTCTCTCCACAATGTCCTTTATCTCTCCTATCTCTCAGGGTGGGTGCTTGGGTATCCTGTGTTATTTTTCTCATCATTTATCCAAAATGCTTCTTTCTGATAGCCTAATAGAACATCAAAATCAAAATGTTGTTTGGAACCCATCCAGTAAAATGGATTGCTAGAAGTGGGAGAAATATTCCAGCATGGTTATCTACAAAGCTACCAGCCCAGGCAATGACTTGAATCCCCATCCAATGTGCCTGGGTGCAGCTTCAGTTAGCAGGTTACGGTCTTTGGATTGCAGCTGTTAGCTTTTATTAGTCATGTTGCACTTAAATGGGCTTTCAGCTTCATAATGCCTAAGCTTGAAAAGGAAAAAGATCAAACTTTTGTTATTTAAAATGCACAGTATAAGGGAGACAAGTACTGAATGAAAAGGACATAGTTTTTGTGGATCTGGGGATGTGGGTCGGTCAGTGGAGAGCTTCTTTCAGATGTGCAAACCTAGCTCTCATGCCCAGTCCCACATGAACCAGGCATTGGGAAGCAGGGCTGTAATCCACATAAACCAGGCGTAGGAAAAGCTGGGCTGTAATCCACATAAACTAGGCATATGGAGGCAGGGCTGTAATTCACATAAACCAGGCATAGGAAAAGTGGGGCTGTAATCCATGTAAACCAGGCATATGGAGGCAGGGCTGTAATCCACATAATCCAGGCACAGGAAAGCAGGGCTGTAATCCACATGTCTGAAGTGAGTTTTTGGTATTTTGTTGTTTTTGTTGTTGTTATTGTTCTTTAATAATAACTCACTTTATGTCTAAGAGCCACTAATGAGTGAGTACACATGATATTTGTCTTTCTGGGTCTGGGTTACCTCACTCAATATGATGTTTTCTAGATCCATCCATTCGCCTGCAAATTTCACAAAACAAATAAACCAGACTACAATTCACAATCACAGAGAACCTAGACAACAATGAGGACCCTAAGAGAGACATACATGGATTTAATATACATGGGAAGTAGAAAAAGACAAAATCTCCTGAGCAAATTGGGAGCATGGGGACCATGAAAGAGGGTTGAAGGGGAGGGGAGATTCAAGGAGGGGAGCAGAGAAAAGTATATAGCTCAATAAAATCTATTTAAAAAATAACTCACTTAAACATTTCTTTTAAAAAATTAAAAATTAAGAACACTTATTTAAAGGCAATAATTAAGCCCTGGTCTAGTTTCCTCTTTGATTTTTCTTTTAGTTCCTTTCAAAGTGTATTCAACTGTGGTTGACATTTTTCCATAATGAATCTAATTTCCCTGTTCAAACAAGTCAATATATAGTGTGATGATATATATGTGTGTACAAATAACTAGGGCCTTTGGGGGTAGCACGTGATTTATGTCATCCTGCTTAATGTAAGGTCTGAAGCACAGGTTTTCTGAAATGAACCTTCCAACTGCCCAGATCTCAGAAGGGACTGTTCTGAGGGCAGGGACAGTGGTGAACTCAGTCTGTCTGCTTCCTGGTGGCTGTTCTGACCTCCTGTATTCCTACCTGCCTTCCCACAAAGTCGTTCTGGTTTTCCAGTCCTGCCCTGACACTCAGAACTGACTCCAACAGGAGAAGGAGCTGAACCATATCACAGTCTGGGAGAACTGCTAGTTTCCTCAGTCTTTTCAAGATAATTCCTTTATTTTATACTCACACGAGAATGGCTTTGGCTCTTTGAGAGACATTTTCATTTTCATATGTACAGTTCATGTTAAGTCCCACTAACTGTAATACATAGATCTTGCTAGAAGTCCTTTTTTGAGTATCTGATCAGTGCTGTGTAGCTGGGTCATAGCAGTGATTTTAGATTCCTCAGTCTCTCAAGTCTTGGTACCCGTGATGCAATTCCTAGCTTCCTCCTGGAAAACAGGACAATAAAACTCCTCAGGAACAGAGTGTAACAGAATGTGGTTAAATCTGCGCCATAAATTTTCTCCTAATTTCAGTGTAATTTGTTTATGTTATCTCTACTTAATCCACCCTTAAGGTCATTAAAATATAAAAGATGATTCAGATGTTTGTTTTGCTGTAATTCATTATTCATTTGTGTTTCTAAAGACTAAGACAGTTATGTTATCTCCAAACAAAATTAGCACATTCAACAAAGAATGCAGTAATCAACATCCAAGGTTAGCCATTATGGCAAGGCCAAATGCGCTGGCATGTCTTAAAGCTATTGATTCATACTCATGACCCAAACGAGGATCCTGCCTATGCACAGAGACAGTTAACTCAAGGGTAGATTAGCAGACATCTCAAGTTCCAGATGGACACCAAGACATTCTGAAAACTCTGTATCAAAACAGATTTTTATTAAAATATACAAGCTTTACTATGTGTTAATGCACTTAGTCTTCGCTCCTCCTACTGAGAATAACTTTCTGCAGCATATGTGTTGGTAATGTGTTCACTAATATTTACCTAAGACATATTGACTCATTTACTAAAATCAATATTTCTTCAACTCTACAGTTAAGTCACATTTTCAAAAAAATGCAAGTGGCATAGGAAAACTTCCAAAATTTCCTCTTAAAAATAGTCAGTCTTCAATTCTAATTACAAGTATATTCTTTTTAGTGCTCTCATATCTTAAATTATTTAATTCACCACATAATGGTTAATGAGGCTATTGTTTGTACTAAAAAAAGAAGTCATTACTTAATAAGTAATCATATATTTGTATTTTGGAAAAATAGACACTTCATTATTTATGTGAAGTTGTAATAAATTATAAAATAAGAAATATAGGGAAATTTGGAAATTATGCCATACTAGACTGAAACATTTATGCTATCTGACATTTGCTGTGTATTTGATAAGAGTTAAATTTCTTAAGTCATGCCTATTATTTGGAGACATAAATACATTTACACAAGGGGTTTGATGTTTAGTAAATAAGAGTAGCTGTTCTTCTTAGATCTGTGTTTTATGCTGCAACAAGATAAGGATACTGGAGTGAGTTGATCTAATTACACTTACACTGACCTTGTTTGTAAAAGAGAACAAAACAACCATGAAGCATACAGCACATGAGGAATGGTTCCCATATTGTTTGTAAGCCCTGGGTTTTCTGATGTGTCTCAGATGTGCAACAACTGCTTATCTTAGCATCTGCTTGTTACACACAGTCTATCTTATCAGGATGATTCTCTGTGCTGACTCAAACCTCAGCTTTTGGACTGCTAAAGAGAATATTCTTCAAGTGTTCTGTATCTTTCAACACTCTGTGCCCTCAGGAAACTCTCCCACCTCCATGCCAGTGATCTTCCAGTCCACATAATCTTGGTGAGCTCAAAACTGCTTGGATCATGTCCACTGCCAAAATTTACACTTAGTAGAAACACAAAAGACTATATTTGTAATATTCTCGTGGTCCTCAATGTACTAATTTCAAGTAGGCTCAACATTATTCTTATAACCTTCCTCATTCAAAACTAGTACCACGCCTGTATTCCCAAAGCTGAAGCCGGAAGAGTTGAGAGTAAGAACAAGCCTTTCAAAGCAAACAAATACACCAAAATTATGCTGCCTGTGTTTCTAAACATCCACAAGGTGGTTTGGCAGTGCAAAGTTTCCTCTGACATATACCACTCCCTCTGCCCTCACCCCACTCCTTGGGTCCTTACAAACTCATGTGCAGTCATAAACATTAGGTCCCATGAGCAATTCCAAGCACCACTTTAAAATCCTGCATCCTACTCTGGTTTTAAGTCTTCATTTTTAAAAATTCATGTACATGGTAAATGTTCCTTGGAAATCATGGCTAATTTAAATAAAAGGATATAGTAAAGCAGGCAAATAAACAAATACACAGTAAATGTCAGATAGCATAAATGTTTCAGTCTAGTATGGCATAATTTCCAAATTTCCCTATATTTCTTATTTTATAATTTATTACAACTTCACATAAATAATGAAGTGTCTATTTTTCCAAAATACAAATATATGATTACTTATTAAGTAATGACTTCTTTTTTTAGTACAAACAATAGCCTCATTAACTCATTGTATAATTACATAGGATGCCCCACCACTTACCATTACAGACGTTTCAATGCTTGAATTTCAGGGAACACTAACAGTCACATCACAGCTCCTGGAAACACCTAAACAATATGTAATAAAATGGCAACAATAAAATTAATTCTTTGAAGTGAATGTTTAAGATAAAGCGTCCTTTAAAGCTAATTTTTATGACAATGCAACTCTTATTCACATGTGAGAACTCAGACAGAAGCTTCAAATTCATTGAGAAAAGCCCTTTAACGATGTCAGTCTTTCAATGGCATCTCCGATTTCTCAGAGGATAATTTGTATTGGGACATTTCAAATTCTTAGTTCCCTTGAGTGAATTTAAAGTATAATCTTCTTCATTAACTTTTGAGATACACAAATATCTGTATAAATTCAGCTCTGCTTGAACAAGTGCTAAGTGCAGTTGTTGAGGAATAGCCTGGGGAGTGATTAAAATGGAAAGTCCTGGAAGGACTGAGCTATGGAAAGAGAACAAAGTTCAGAAAACAAAAGGAAAAATGGACTGATTGAGAACCAAGAAGTCATGTAGTTCCAAAGAAATGACGAAACAGGATGACTTGGGGCAGATTAAGTACTCTAAGATATAGACTGGAAAATTTTATTCAATATGAAAGGAGATGTATCTTGGGCTGCAAGATGACTCGGTAGGTAAAGGTGCTTCTTGCCAAGATTGGCTACATGAATTCAATCTCTGTGACTCCAAAGATTTGTCTTCGTACTTTGATGTACAGGCCATCACACACACACACACACACACACACACACACAATGTAAAGATAGTATTTAAACAAGGCATTTCTATGCAGCTGAAAAGGAGTGGCCTAAATACCATATGTGAAGATGCTGTCATAATATTTGTGCACAGAAGGGAATCTGGAATCTGTAGAGATAATATAGGTGAGGATGCTGATGCCAGGATACAGGCTCTGGGAATCATGATGAGGTAGTGAAGCAGGGAGAAGGGGAGAGCCTGAGGGAGGATTGAAGTAAAGCATTGCATAAGGCAGTCCTCATTTTATAGAGCTCCCACAAGACTAGTGGGAAGAGGTCACTCTTGAGAACTTCTTATCCACATAGACTGTATAGCAAAGGCTCAGGATGCTGAAATCGTTATGAACTGTCTCAGATCCGAGCTCTGTGAAGCAGCACACTGGCAGAAGGAAAAGTGATAAACTTAGTTCTTAACACTCTGTAAGCATATGAAAAGCTCTGTAAAGTCAGGGTAAATGTTACCATATTAGCTAAAGTGTAGGGCAGTCATCAGAGGGCTATGACTGCATGACCCACACAGAACCATTCATTGCATCAAGAAACCAGGTTTTCCAGATTACTAACAGAGGAAGTGGGAATTTAAAAAACAAACACAAAACATGACCTAAAAATGTCATTGCTTCATGGTCAAATGTCAAGTTTCTGACGCTTGCAAGATTAAGTTAAACCAAGGTTCTCGTTTAATCACACTATTCTGGTTGAGGGGGATGTAGGACTCTGACAGATCACATTTTAGAAAAGTGTTTACTTTTAACTTATATATAATTATAGTGATTGGTGTTAGAACTCTCTAGTTATAAAATGTCTTCCTTTATATAAATATCAGCACCATAAGTAGTCATCCTTAACAAATACACACACAAGCATTGCTAAATAGAAGCAATAAGGTGCATTTGAGTGTGTGTGTGTGTGTGTGTGTATGTGTGTAACAGTAATTGAAGAGGCATGAATTTGACAGGGAGAGTTGCAGGGGAGAGGGAAGGTGGAAATGATGTACTCACGTTTGAAATTCTCAAACAAAAGTTTAAAAACTTAAAAAATAGGTCAACTTTTTATTAATAGCACAGAAACAATGTAGACAAACTACAGTGAGTGCTTTTGTAACAAGAGCAAATTAAGCCGCATGGACATGCGTTTTGTTGTTAAAACACAGACAAGGCAGAAATGACACAGTTCTGTTGACCTCAACAAAGATGGGTTCTGCGCCAGCCAAGTTTATATTGTGCATAACAGATAGGAAAAATGCTTTTAAGAATAATTTCTGAATTAGTTAATATGATAATATGAAACATATGTCTTGTCAAGAAAATATTTGCCTGGCGTGGAAAATTTTAGAGATCCCACTGAGTTTTCGAAGTATAATATGGATACTTTCTTCAGATAACCTATGTAACTAAAATTGAAGACGTGAGATGGACAAATATTTTGCAGTGGCTACTGACAGCATATAGAATGACGTTGGATGTCTGCGGTTATGTCAGAAAATCATTGCCAAGAAATTTCTACATGAGTGCTGGAGAGATGGCTCAGATGTTAAGAGTACTGATTGTTCTTCCAGAGGTCCTGAGTTCAATTCCCAGCAACCACATGGTGGCTCATAACCATCTGTAATGAAATCTAGTGCCCTCTTCTGGCCTGCAGGCATACATGCAGACAGAATACTGTAAAACAAAATGAATATTTTTTTTTAAAAAAAGAAATTCCTACATGAAAATATTAATCCCTTGTCAAGTGTCATAATTTGTATACATCTTTCCCCATTTTGTTAGTTGCCTTTTGACACTGTTTATTGTTTTCTTCTTAAATTATATAGCAACTTCGTGGGCTGATATAGTACCATGTATTTTGTACATAGCATCTATACTTTGTGAATCTTTTCTGAAAATTATTTTTCATTGATCTTAAAACACATGATTTCTTCCAGTAACTTCATTATTTCCTATCTTATATGTAGGTCTTTGGCCCATTTTACGTTGATTTTTGCATATGGTGAGAGAAGAGAAAGAAAGGTTTATGTCATTTATCCAGTCAACCTACACTTTAGATTAGGACATTCTGTTTACATTCAAGGTTATTTTTTATATCCTGTAATCTGTTAATTTCTGTGCATGCTATTTATGTGCACTTCATTTTTCTCTTGCTTGTCTTGGTGGTTTGGTGGCATTATGGGCTAATGTTTGCTTCCTTTTTTCTTCTGCATCTCCATTTCTGGGGGCATTGTGTACATTTGTGCCAGGTAATGTCTTCTTGTTTCTGAATACAGGGCTCCTTCAAACATCGTGAGTCTGCTCAAACAGGAATGAATTCCTCAATCTGCTCATCTTGAGAACACTGTACATCTGTTTCATTTCTGAAGGAGTGCTTTACCGAAATCGATTCCCTTGGTTTTCAAGATTTTCCCCCTTTTTGCTTTTCAGGGCTCTGACCATCCCATACTTTTCTCTCCAGAAAATTATGTTTTGGCTTCAGCGGGGATTTTTGTAAGTGTGACAGCATTTTTCCTGTGCTTAGAACTCATTCTGTCTTAGACTTTGGACAGTTTGAAGTATCTTTCAGCCTACACAGGCTCTATTTGCATTTTATGTCATATCTCCTGAGCTACTGAGCTTGGTAGATCTAGAGGCCCACATCTTCCTCATAAGATGGGAAATTGGGGTTATTTCATTAACTAAGATGTTTATGTTCTTCTCCTGTTCTGGACTGCCCACAGCATCAATATTTGCTTAAGGCATCGCATAGGATTGGAAGCTTTCTTCATTGTTACTTTTTTTGTGTATGCAGCTGACTATTATAACAGATTGCTTTCATGTTCAGGACTTCTCTCTTCTGCTCTGCATTTAAGATCCAGGGTTCTGTTTTTGAATCTTACTATCAGTTGAGGTCTTTCATTCCAGGACTTCTGTTTGGCTGTTCTCCATGCTCTCTATCTCACAGCCAACTTTCTTATCTGTATTGTGAATTACCTTCATAATTTATTTGAAATGGCTATCTTCTCAATGCAGCTCAATGGGCTTCCTCAGAAACATTGTTTTGATTTTTATCATATAGTTCCTCCATTTTCCCCCACTTTGGGGTCTGAGCAATGGTGCTCCTTGGGAGGCATCAACTTTCCTTTTTTTTTGTTTTTGTTTTCATACTTCTTGCAATCCTCTAGGAATACCTGCATATCAAGATCGGTGTTTCCACCAACCTTGTAGCATGGCTTTTGTAAAGATTACTACATGTCTTAGAAAGACACTTTGGTGGGAGCTGGAGAGATGGCGCAGCGGTTAAGAGCACTGGTTCCTCCTCCATGGGACCTGGTTTCAATTGACTGTTACAGCAGGTCATGACTGTCTGTAACTTAAGTCTCAGGGGATCTGATTCCCCCACATAGACACACATGCAAACAAAAACGCCAATGCACATAAAAATAAAAATAAATACAGTAATTTAGCTCTGTTGATATATCACTCCAAGATGATAAGTGGTCACTTCCTTGACCACTTAAATAATATATATATATATATATAATTTTTGAAACATTAAACAATGTATCTTAAATATAGATGCATATTTATTTATGTTACTTTCACATAATTGGAACATCATCAAAATTTTACCATTTTAAGTATGGAAAAATGAGGGGAGAATTGGAAATAATTGGGGCTAAGGTACTGATTTATTAGTGATTTTATACAATAGTTGAATAAAATTTCCTGACGATTTAGCTGTGAAATGTCACCACACATTGAATTTTTGTAGCACAAAATCACATCCTGCCTACTTTTATGAAGTTTATACTCAACTTATTTTTCTGCATAACATCTGATCGAATAAACCTAAATCAAATAGGTGTAATAAAATCAAGCTATTAGATAGCATCCATTACATTATTGGAAAAGTGGTTCTTGTATTAGAACGTTTTTGTTCATGTAGAAATCATCACTTCAAATGTGTTTAAAAGATAGATGATTATTTTCAAGTATCAATAATAAATTCGTGGTATCATTCCTACTCTCATGCATTTTACAGTACTCAAAAAAATCTATGTAACTTACTGGGCATCATTTTGGCATTTCTGTATGTATAAACATCATAAAAAATATTAAATTCTCATGTTAAAAAATAAAAAATAAAAACACAAACAAATTTTTTTTTAAAAAAAGAAGAAAGAAAGACACTTTGGTACAGTGTGCTGATTTAGTTGCAGATGGGCACAGTGATGCTGTGTCTGTAAACCTTCCTCATGCCATAGTCAGTGGTTTTGGGTGTGGTGAGTGGGCAATAGCTTTCTGAGAAAGTGCAGCTCTGCACAACAGCATTTTATGTGAATGCAGCATGGCACATAGAGGCATGAGAGGGCACCAGACCTCCCCTAGACCCCAGTTCTGTGGGCTTGGAGGTTCATGGAAGCTTAGGGAACTGAAACTTTCTATGGTCATAATTCATGTCTTCACATCACATATGTCATATTCTTTCGTATCAATCTTTGAAGTGCCTTCTTCCAATTGCAGGCCAAGGTTCATGAATTCTTCTGTATTTATTGTTAAAAAGAAATCTGGAAAATGGAGAATGGTGACATATTTAAGAGCTGTCAATAGGAAAATTCACCCTATGGGCCCTCTACAATCTGGAATTCCTTTGCCTTCCTTATTGTCAAAATGATGGCCTCTTATATTTATTGATTTAAAAGACTGTTTCTTCACTATACCTTTACAAAAAAAAAAGGACAGAGAAAAATTTGCCTTCACAGTGCCTACTTATAATAATTCTCAGTCTACTAGGAGATATCAATGGACCATCCTCCCACAGGGAATGCTCAATAGCCCCATCCTGTGCCAATATTTTGTAAGTCAGCCATTGGAAATAATATGTAAACAATTTCTTAAATCTATAATTTACCATTACAAGGATGACATTTTCCTATCTGATTCAAACGTAGATACTTTACAAAGAATGTTTGAAGAAGTAAGGAAAGTTTTGCCAAATGGGAAGTACAAGTTACTCCTGAAAAAATACAAATAAGAGATTCTATCAATTACCTATGTTATAAAATAGGTTTAAATAAAATTAGAATACAAAAGGCACAAATTAGGAGAGACTGATTGCAAACTCTTAATGACCTTGAAAGATTGCTAGGGGACATTTCCAATATGCGACCCATTGTTGGTATAACACCTGAACTAACAATTCATTTAAACAAAACCATAGATGGTGACAAAGACTTAAGTAGTCCCAGGGAATTAGCAACTGAAACTGAGAAAGAATTTACATTGATTGAAGAGAAATTACAGAAGGCACATGTGGATCAGGTGAATCCAAATCTTAAGAGCATTCTACCCCTACAGGAATTTTAATGCAGAAGGAAGATATTATCTTGGAATGGATCTTTTTTATCATATAAACTGAGTACAAAATTAAAAACTTATGTGGAAAAAGTCTCTGAATTATAAAAGAAAGTTGAGACTTAGTCAAATAGCAGGAACAGACCCAGCAGAGATTATAGCATCTTTTACGACTGATGAAATTAAAAATTATAGGAAGATAATGAACCCTGGCAAACAACTTGTGCTATTTTTTGAGGAGAAATTAATAGCAATTATCCCAGCAGTGAATGAATTAACCTCATAAAGAGAACTCCTTGGATCCTTCCCCACACTATATGTGACACACTAATAACTGGATCCTGTATATCCTATACTGATGCAAATAAATGAGGAAAGGCAGATTACAAATTAGAAGATTTAAGTAAAGTGGAACAAAGCTCTTGTAATTCTGTCCAAAAGACAGAATTATATGCTATTTTTATGGTATTATGGAATTTTAAAGAATGTCTCTATATAGGTACTGATTCACAATATGCAGAAAGAATTGTTTTGCATATTGAAACCACTGAATTTATACAAGATGATACTCAATTGATTTTTCATTATTCATACAGGTTTAAGAAATAATCAAGAATAGGCTTTGTCCCATATACACAACACATATCTGATCCCATAGGGGTCTGCCAAGTCCTCAAGTACAAGGTAAGGCAGCAATTGATTGATTATTGATTGGAAATATGCCGAAGGCCTCAGAATTTCATTAAAACATCATGTCAATAGCAAAGGTTTAAAGAAAGAGTTTTCTATTACATGGCAACAAGGTGAGGAGATTAGGAAGAGATGTCCTACTTGCTCTTTCTATACACAAGCACCGCTACCTGCAGGGAGTAACCCAACGGGTACTCAAAGGAATGAAATCTAGCAGATGCATGTGTTCCACTTCATAGACTTTGGGAAATTGAAATATGTACTGCACACCATTGACACTTATTAAGGTTTTCAATGGGTAACTGCCCTGAGCTCAGAAAAGGCTGATTCATTAATCATGCTTTTATAAGAAGTTATGGTCATCATAGTTATACTTTCACAAATAAAAACAGATAATGGTCCAGCATATGTCTCTAAAGGAGTGAAACAGTTTTTGCTTATTATAATATAAAGCATATTACAGGCATACCAAACAACCCTACAGCTCAGGCAGTTACAGATAGATCAAATCAAAGTATAAAGGATATGTTAAATAAACAGAAAGGGATGGAAAATACCCCCAGAAATAGATTGCATAATGCTTTATTAACCGTGAATTTTCTTAATGCTAATGAGAAAGAAAGAATGGCAGCAGAGAGACATTGGATGACAGAAAAAACTTCTGAATTAAATCAGCCAGTATATTTCAAGGATGTGTTGACCTTAGAATGGAAACCAGGAGATGTGCTATATTGTGAAAGGGGTTTTTCTCTTGTATCCACAGAAGAAAAGCTATGAATACCATCAAAATTAACAAAGATTTGGTTTAAAAATGAAAAAGCTCCTAAGAAAGAGAAATGACAGCTCATCCACAAATGTGGCAATCATACAGGTCATAAGGAAAATAAATAAGGGTTTTGGCAGGGCACTTGTCTTTGCAGGAAAATACTCATCTTCAAAAAATGAGAGGCTTTGGACATCTAGATGCCTAAAGTAGAAAAGATAACTACCCAGAAAGGATCACCAAGCAAAGAGAAATATGACTTATGATGATATATCACCTGTAGGATAAAATTTCATTGTCTGAACATGAATACATCTCTACTTAAAAATTAAAGCTGGTTTTGGAGTTGGACAGTGGCCATCCTCTTCTAAATCCAATCATGCTGTTAAAAAAGAAATTCAGAGTCCCTGTCCCATGTGTTATATCAGGAGCCAGGATTTATGGGGTGCACAGGATTTCTGACCATGGCAATTAGCTACAAATGCTTAAGGACCATACCTGTGATGAGCTGTTTCATTCCTGTAAGAAAACAGATATTTGTAAATCAATTCAATACAAGGATGTAAGAGTGTAGTTGAAGAGGAGGCTTAAATTTTCCATTCTGGAAACTCCCAACCAACTCAAAATAAAGCTTTCTACTTCTCTTTCAGGATGACATGTACTTCTTGGATCATTGTCAATTTCATTATTATTAGAGATTATAATCGAGAGTGAGCACTGTGTGAGTTATTTTAACAAAATACCTCTGACCAGATGATTTACCCACAATTCAGATGTCTCTCGCAGGTTTTGAAGGATAAATACTGAGACTCATGGTGCTAGGCCTGGATTTTTAAAAGGCTTCACTTCCTGGATTGCATATAGCAACCTTCTCACCGTGTACTTAGCAGTTCTCTCTCCCGCCCCCCTCTCTTTTTTCCATTTATTTTATTATTATTAAAAATTTCCACCTCCTCCCCTCCTCCCATTTTCCTCCC
>LOEQ01001463.1:6732-18734 GCA_001685075.1 Bramus lutescens
CTTTGGAAGAGCAGGCAATGCTCTTAACCACTGAGCCATCTCTCCAGCCCCGAATAAGCAGATATTAATGGCAAGTTCTCTTACAAAAAAAAATATGATAAATCTGTAGAAAGTAACAGGGTAGAAGAGGCAGAAGTCACTCTCTAGAAAATACGTAAGAAAGCCAAAAAAATACATGAATACATGAGTCTTAGCTCAGGGGAGACCCTGAGCATCAACTGAATGAAATTACGTGGGAATTAAACATGTGTGCCTTTAAAATGGTGGATGAAGCAGACACTAGGGAATACCAATATACAGACCTAGAAGGAACCACTCCCGAAAGATGCAGGGAAAGTGGGAAGGGAAGGAGATGAAAGAGACAAGTAGTCACATGCACTGTGCTAGTTTGGACAAAACATATTTCAAGAGAATAAGGCAAACAATCCCCTTCCATTGGACACTGAGAGAAAATGGGACACTGTCTTTGGTGATATGCGGGTCATTGTTTTATTGTCACAGAAAGTGCAAGGTCTGGAAGTGCTGCATTGACATCTGTAGTCCCACAGGTAAAGTGATATGAGATATTTTGATGGGGCAATTTCCGCCTGCCATTCCCGTGGTCCGGAATGGAAGGAATGAATAGCAAGGTTTAACTAGTATGTATGTCAGATTGCTTGAAGAAGAAAAGGAAAAAAGAGAGAGAGAAAGAAAGATTCTTCTAAATTTCTTGTGATTTCGAAAAGTTAATGAACTGAAACAAAATCTGGTTTATTTGAATCTAAACTTTTAAACTAATTCTTTAAATTTTTAAATAATCCAAGTTAACATTGGTTATGCCTGTGCGGAATGACTTGACAGTGAACCCACGGAGCCACGAGGAGAAGGCTTTTAGCCACTCTGCATGGTACTTAACTCACAAATACTCCACTGGGCATATCAACCCTTAACTCAGGCCACAGTCCAGTCTTCCAATATTTCTCACTCCTCCCTTGCTCCCTTTCTCCAAGCCTCCTTCTTGGGGAATTTAAGGAGTGGAATCACGTGGGCTGAATGTCTTGCAAGGACAAAAACAAAGGATCCAGAGTCAGAATTTCATAAAACTTCTTTTATAACATAACAACACCAAGGACTTTAAATACTAATGAAATCATCTGTGCTGGTGAATCACTCAAAGATTAACTATTTCCCCAAGTTCTGACATGGTATGGAAGGCAACATTTGTATTTTTTATTCACTTTAGGAAATTCTAAAATTAAAACCTACTTTACATTCTAAAAATAAGTGGTTTAACTCCTGAAAATTTATTCAATCACATTTTAAACTCCAACATACATATTTCTAGACTTGTAAACATATTTGCATTCTTTTAAATTTAAATAGAAATAGATTTGTTAAAATCCAGTTCCCAGAAATGTTCAGGAAAGTATCATCTGGTTAGATTTTTATAAATTATATATCACATGTTAATAAAAAAAAAAAGCTTCAGACTGTTTGGCACTTGGAAAAGAATGGCTTCCAACTCAGCTCTCAGAGCAATCACTCTTGACAATGTCCACTTTGCAGGCAAAAGTAAGGCGATGCGCATCTCGGTGTGAATCAATGTTTAATTCTTGCTAAATTCACTTTGTCACAATAAAGAAAAGCAAGTTGACTACCAAACACTACAAGTGACAAACATTTTCCAGAGCGCTCATTTCCTGTGTGGCCAGCACCTGAAGCGCTCTGCAAAGTGTACTTGAAGACGCAAATTGAAGTCAAACGTAGTCAAACGTTTGCTGTTACCGCTACCTTGACGTTTCCTAACGGGACGGGACGTTACAAACCAATGAAGAAAGCAAGTCTGCAGGGACAAGCCTCCTTGCTCCCTTGTCTAGCAACCGCCACACACAGCACTCCTCCTGCCGAGACCCATGACCCCACCTGGGCTGGGTCAACCACAACACCTCACATCCAGAGAGCTGCCTAGCATACAGCGTGCTTTTCACGTTGAGTTTGCTTCTTTTTAATGAGAGGGGAAAGTTATACAGAAGATTTTTATTCCCTTAGAAGGCAGGAGACTTTTGGCAAGAATTTGAATCTTTCCTCTGTGGCCAATTAGTGACAATTCCACTTTTGCAAGACAGCCGTCTCCCTGTCCAATGTGACAAGGCAGAGCGAGAAGACTGGCACTAAATGTGGTGCCAACAGTAGTTCAAAAATCGTAGCCACCATTAAAATAGTAATCTGGCTGCAAAAATCCAGGGCTTGCATAGCCCACTATGGCTTCCACGGAGCCTGAGCAAGAACTGTGACCAGGATTGGGTCAGTGACGGTGCAACCAATATACCCTTTTTGCAGAGAAATTAAAAAACATGGCTATAACAAAAGCAAAATTACATAATTGCACAATCACAGAGCCATTAGTGCATTTATTTTGACATTATTCATAGTAAGAAAAAATAGAAGCAATAGCATCAAACTGTAGATGCTTGGTTAATTTAAGTACAATACAATTGTTAACTGGCTAATTGTTTAATATTTAAAATGCAAATGTTGAAGCGAGTGAGGGTGAACAGGTTAAGGAGAGGCAGAAAAGGATATGCAGGCTGAAAAAGTTAATAATTTCACTTTTCCCTGATGTGAATCAGAAAGTCATTGGAGATTTTTATAGGAGGTACAGAATTTGGGCTGAATGCTCAAAGTCTTATGCTGTGTTGAGAAAAGATTATGGCAGTACTGTGGGAGGAGGCAATGGCAGTACCCAGGGAGGCTGTTGGCAGCACAGAACAGGAGCCAAGAGTATAAAGCAGATAAAGTTCGGAGTCTATAAATGACGATGGTCAAGCACCTAGTGTTTCCAGTGTATTTGGTATGAGTGAGCAAACAGTAGAGCCAAGAACAACCCACAGGTTCTGTGTGATACACAGACAGAGGCCCTTGCAAAGGACCCCAAAATGACAGGGTCCTTGTGAGTAATTGGGGAGCAGAAGATCTTAATTGTTCATCCTTCAACTTTTATTTGGAAGTTTGCAAAAAGCATGTGCTGCTTCGATCATTTCAAAGCTATTTTAGAAAATAAACTAATGCCAACGCAAATGAGAAACAGGTGGCCACGGTTCCCATTTCTGGGGTCAGCAGCCCCTTGTGGCTTGATGACCATACCTCAGAACAGCAAACCAGAGCTCTGGAAAATGAAGTGCAGTCTGACCCCCAAACTGTCCAGTTTGAGGATTCACAGCAAGTTGCAGCTCTTTATTTGGGTCTTTTCTGACTGAAGGGAAGAACTCACTAGAGCCTCCCACACAATGAACCTGGAGATTAACAGAACGCAGCCAGCACACCTGCCAACCGAAGCGCATAAGTAAACCTCCATCTGTGGAGTGAAATGACTAATTCTGAGCCTCATTAACCCTCTTAGTTAGCATATTTGAATCTTCCTTCTCAAATTTTTATTTTCTGTTTACATTTTTGTAGGCCTTATGGCATACATACCTTTATTTATTTATTTTTCGTAAGCCACATCAAATCCCTTCTTAGAAGCATGTGGAGGAAAATAAATACATACCAAATACACATTTTTCCCGCTTCTCCTTTTGACTGCAGAATTACTGTTCTGTGACTTATTCGCACTATGCCATCCTCTCTCCCAACTGTCTCCTCTCCCTTACCACGCAGTTAACAGAAGCCACAGGAGAACCATGCAGCTGAGAAAAATGTTCACAAAACCATCTTCACGTAGGTCAGTGGGACAGTTCGGTGGGTGAAGGAACTTATTGCCAAGACTGATAACCTGTGTTCAGTCCCTGGAAACCACATGGCAGCAAAAGAAACTTATTCTCACTAACCACTACAAGCTGTGCATGGTGTGGCACAAACCTACAACCACCACCACAACCAACAACAACACTGCCAACACCAACACCTCCACCACAACCAACAACAACAACCACAACAACAGTGCCAACACCAATACCTCCACCACCAACAACCACAACAACACTACCAACACCAGCACCTCCTCCATCACCCATCACCAACAACAACCACAACAACATTACCAACACCAGCACCTCCTCCACCCACAGCAACAGAACTGCCAACACTAACACCAGCACCTCCTCCACCACCCACCACTATCACCAACAACACTACCAACACCAATACCTCCACCAACAACAACAACACCCAACCACAACACTACCAACACCTCTACTACTACCACCACCAACAACAACAACACTACCAACACCAACACCTCTATCACCACCACCAACACTACCACCAACAACAACACTCACAACAATAACACTACCAACACCAATACCTCCACCAACAACACTCACAACAACACTACCAACACCAATACCTCCACCAACAACACTCACAACAACACTACCAACACGAACACCTCTATCACCAACAACAACACTACCAACATCAACACCTCTACCACCAACAACAATAATACCACCAACACCAACACCTCTACCACTATCACCACCACCAACACCTACAAACACACACTAAAATAAAAATAAAGTGAATTTTTTAAAATACCTTTATGCCACATTTGAACTGTCCAAGGAAAGGTTCAGACAAACCTAAAACATAGATAGTACCTGAGCTCAGCCAGTGGAAATGAGCATGAACGGTGTTTCCTTGGCAGATTTTGGCACCACTGGAAGAAGAGTTTACATCTCTGGATTACTCCCTTCACTCAGCTATAGATTCATAAAATCTCCCGGGGGCTCTATAATAGTGACACAATCTAGCACAGAATAAGCAAAATGGCTTTCAAAGAAGGGGTAGGGCCTCCAGTACTATCTGTAGAAAGATTTTTGATGCCTCTCATAAAACCAGTCCCTTTCAATTTCATCATCATGGCTCTCCATTGTGACTGTACTGTACTTGTCATTTCTCATTTCTCAGCAAGTGTACACCTTGACCCGAGGGGACCAGTGACAACCCCAAACCAGTCCTTTCCAGGGTATGCTTACAGTGGAGACCATTGAATCCCTAATTCATCTCACGAGCAAACATTCCGGCCCTTGGAAATTCGGCATGCAGTCTGTGCATGTACTAAGCATGTGGCTTCCTGCATATGTCTGCACATCATCTTTCAGGAAACTCTATTTCACACTGCACCAGCTTGCTGGGTTGCTGTTGTTCACACCCACTGAGAAATAACTCCATGTGAGAATAATACCTTTACAACTTTCAAATGTCCTCAGACACATGTCTCATCTCCAGGCCATCAACCTGCTGTGAACTCTCATCCTGACTTTTCACACTTACAGGCAACAGTCGTGCAACATACTGCTGAACAATATGAGGGTTTGGGGACGCATTAAGTGCAAAATTAAATCAGAGCCTGAGCATCTTTTGAGTTTGGTGCAAGTTTTGGTGATACAAAGAAATCTGCCACACAGACAAACACACTAGTGTTGGGTGCTAACTGAGCACTTCTGTCTGTGTCTCTAAAGTGCATCTGTGTTCTAGCCCTCATCAGCATTTCTCTGTTGAAGCACAGTGTGGGATTCAGCATCAGAGGTCCTGTCCTCAAGACACTTTCTACTTGCATCTTTTATAACATAAATAATTCTGGCCAAAAGTCTAAGTCTTTACTTTTAGCCATGTTATAATGCTGAAGGTAAGATCCTGGCATGGGTGTAATATCAATGAATGCATTTTTTTCCTTCGAGAATGGCCCAGAATCTATATATTTATCTATACTGTGCATTCAAAATAACAAAAGCAAAAGGTAAAAATTTGGTAAGTATCTCTATAGGCTTAAATAAAATAATTGATGCTCTCATTCAACACACAGTTGGTAATTCCTAAAGATGTCCCAGAGTGCAGATAGGAAAATCAGGGCCTGCCTAGGCCTAACAGGAACTCATTGAGCTCAGCAGAAGAACTAACATGCTAATTACTTTCTTCCTAATTCAGTAGAAACTCGTTTTTAGGAAAGACCAGAGTTTCTATACCAAACCTTTCTTGGTTAATGAGAGAACTCAGCTAGTCATAAAATAGCTCCTTGTTAATGCTGCATTCCTTCGTTTATGTCCGCTTACTCAACAGCTGGAACTCAGTCAACCTGACAGATGTGACAGAACAATTCCCAGTTCATGGTGATGGACTCCCTAGGGTATGAAGACTTGGGACAGTAAAGAAGATGACAAGGGAATTTGGTCTGCTTGCCAAGATGGAAAACTGGGCCATTGTCTATCAGCAGAAATTCACAGAAATACAAGTAACAACAGGAGGTCCAAGGTATGAGAAGCGATGGTGGAGAAGAGAGAAGGAGAGGGACAAAGAGTCCATCCAGGAGCCCCACCCACTGTAGGTGCAGCTGCTAAGGACTAAAGAGGGAACTAAGCCAGCACAGTCCTCAAATGTTACTTCCCAAGCTCTTAGATTGGGTTGTTTCTTTGCCATTTCCCTTACAAATCATTAGAGAGAAAAAAATCTTAAATTTAAGCTTCTGTGTAGTTTAGTTCTGTTTAACTCAAGTTACATAAATACATATCTTCTTGAATTGACAAGATGTTTTCATATAAATCATACAAAGCTGAAAGAATGCAGTGTGTAGATATAAATATAGGAATTTTATATGCACTTGTATTATATGATGACTATTTATATATACATTGAAAATGTAAGTTAAAGGCATAACATAAGTTTGAATGCTTGGTCCCCAGTTGATGGAACTGTTTGGGAAGGATGAGGTGTGGCCTTGTTGGAGGAGGTGTGTCACTGGGGGTAGGCTTGGAGGTTCAGAAGACTCACACCTTTCTCGTATTTTTCTCTACCTCAGAGTTGTATCTCAAGCTGTGCACTCTCTGCTGCTACTCCAGCACCATGCCAGCCTGCTGCTCTGTTCCTCTCCAAGATGATCATAGACTCAAAAACTCTGAAACTGAGAGTCCCAAGTCAAACGCTTTCTTTTACAAGTTGTCTTGTCTTGGTGTTTTATCACAGCAATAGAAAAGTACTAAGACAACTTGAAACACAAACTAAAGGTATAAATGTTTATATTAAGGATATATACACACATGGCATATGTTCATAATATGGTACCCTTGTTTACATATTTGCTTAAATTTGTTGACAAAATTTTTTGGTCTGGTTTTTCATTTTCTTTTTTTTCTTTATTTGTTTTTCATTTTTCAAGACATGGTTTTACTGTGCAGCTTTGGCTGTCCTGGAACTCGTTCTGTAAACCAGGTTGGCCTCAGAATCACAGACATCTGCCTGCCTCTGCCTCCTTAGTGCTAAGAGTAAAGTCTTGCACCACCACCAGCCAGCATTGTCACATTTTTAAATAATGTCAAATGTTAATGGGAGCGGTTTCACATCTAGTTTGTACAGAAAATTCAAGAGATGACATTTAAAACCATGTGAATCTTGAGAAACTGGTGGACAATCAATGAATACAGCGTACTTGAAAACATATCCACTAGAAGATGCAATTCCCTTAAACAAATTCTTCTATCAAGATTTCCAAAACTCAAGTCTTTTTTTTTTTGAGCTTAAGTTTAGATGTTTTTCAGAACATCTTAGAGAAATGAACCTTCAGTGACCATCACTCATGTGGGAATTTAAGAAAGAAGCCATCAAGATAAATGTAACTAAATATTCTATAAGATGGGAAGGCAGCTAAATTCCATCACAGTAACAACTCTTGAGATGTTGCATAATCTAGTTTGCTATGTTTAAAATCCTTACAAAATCGCAGCCTGGGAACTTTTTTATCTGTGACAGATTTTCAAAAGAAATCTGAACACTAGGAGGGAAAAAAAGCCGGAGACTTATGGGTCACAAGAAAGTGACAGGTGTCTAAACCATACCTGCACATTAACTAACAAACTCTGACGTGGTCCCGAGCTATTATGTCCTCCAACTAAACAAGAAGGGATAGCAAAAGCCAATGAAGATGAGGGGAATGGGGAACCCTTATTCACTACTGGGGAGAATACAAACTAGCAGAGCCATCATAAAAAACAGTGTGGAGTTTTCATAAAAACTAAAAATAAAACTACCATGTGACCCAGCCCTACCACTCTCGTGAATACACCCCAACGGTGCCGGAGGCACTTGCATGCATATCCCTACCCATTGCTGCTCCTTTCTCACCAGCAAAAAAGTGAAATCAACTTAGGTTTCCAGCAACAGATGCATGGGCAATGGAACTGCAGTCTATCGGCACAATGGAAGTTTATTTAGCCATAAAGAAGAAAAACCAAAATTATAAAATTTGAAGGAAAATGTATGAAGCTGGGAAATATTAAGCAAGGTGCCTTGGACTCGGGAATTCAGACACATTCTCTCTCCTCTGTGGACCCCAGTTTTTATATGGCTGTAGTTATGTGGCATTCAGGGTGGGCAGAGCTCATGGAGTTGGTTACAGTACAAGGGAGACCATGAGAGAAGAAAATGATGTTAAAAGCAGCAGTCTGGGGAGGGGCGATCGTGTAATAGAACACACGTGATGTGAAAGCTAAAGGGGGAATACTGGGCTTATAGAGGTGCAGGCAAGGCAGGGGGAAGGGAAGTAGGGGGAGGGAAGGGAAGGCTCAACCAATACTGGGTATATGAAAATGCCATAAAGGAACCTGTTACTATATACACTGATTTAGCAATAAACATGAACTTCCCATTAGGAATATTAGGAAACAAGGAATTTGGGGAAGTGAGTGATTCTGTTTAGCAGTTAATCTTCTCTGATATTAATGACCCTTTCTGATACTTATTGACCCCGAGGGCCTAAATAAATAAAATAGTTATAAGACTTCTTTAAATCACTGGTGTTCCCTCTTCATCCTCCTGCAGCTGGAATGAACATCGCCTTTCCTGTGAAATGCTTTTAAGGATTCTGTTTCAGAGGGAAGCGAAGGGTCGTGTTAGAGGGGTCTGGCCTCTCAGTGATCTGTAGCTGAAGCTTATGATGCAGTCCGTTGGGTAGTGTGGGAAGAGAGCCCAGTCACATGTTAAAATCCAGAACCATGGGCATACTCCTTATTTTAACAAGGATATGCTGGATTTCTGATCTGTGTCCTGTCTCTCCATGTAGACACAGGTTCCCTGAAGACAAATCAACCATCGGACAAGCTAATCATCCTACCTCCACTAACACACAGGTCCCAGGGTTCGATGGCATGAAAGGAATGTATAATGAAAGGGGTTAAGAGGCTAATCCAAATTCTTTTGCTAGCAAAGGAATAACTGCTATAAGCTAATGCACCAAAGTCTCCATGATGACTGGGAGTGCCCTGCAACCCAGAAAGATGTTCCCAGGGCACAGATGTCCTGGCCTGAGCTGCTCGGTGCTGTCCCCACCACAAGGGAAAATTCAAAGTGAACACCCAGCAGCTAAAGTTTGTGAGATACTTTTAGGAAATTGTTTAAAACAATTTTTGTGGTTAATTTGGGTCCAAAGCTAAATATTACTAAATATTATACATTACAAATGAAGGCATTAGTAATTAGAAAAATGAGAAATTCTTCCCTATCTGTCCCTCATTCCTGCTTACCTTTCATTGTTTTCTTATTGATTATAAACTCTTATGGAACATCAATTCCTGGAAATCAGTGTTAGACATGACTCCTCACAAATGGTCTTAGTATGTATTGGGTATTCTCCTGATTTGCACTTACCGGTGATTTAATTCATTCTTAGATTTTTTCCAAAATTAATTAATTAATTAGTACATCAAAGATATAATTTTATGGACACTGAGTAGTCTCTCCAGGGTTCAAAAGAGTTGCTTAACTGCACCCTGAGTTTTACAGACACAATAGAAGTAAGCTGAATAACTTCACACTGTCAAGGGAAACTTTCAAATGCCAGAAACAGAGCTTGCAACCCTAGCATTTAACATTGGCTGTCCCCTTCCTTATCCTTTAAAGATGGTTGTTGTGAAATAATAGATTCAAATACTAGACCCAGAATGCTGGAATGCATTAGCTCATGGGAAGGAGCTCTCCTGCATCCTCAGGCCCACCTATACACACAGGCATGTTTCTTCTCTTACCCTTTCTTTTCTACCCCCAAGGGCTGTCCCTGGATCCAAACAACTACTCAGGCTGGCTCCTGTTTCCATAGTGTGTGGATTTCAAGGTCTTTACTGAAGTGGTCCTTTATCTTCCTTCCACCTGAAACTGGATGTGGAGGTGTGGACTGGAGGACATGTATTATCATTTGGATGGCTACACACTGTAGACCCATGTGGAGATGAAAACAGCAAGATATGTGGGCAAATGCTTAACAACACATAACCCAATGAATTTTACAAGAAGATTACTCATTGTCTTGAGAAATATACTTTGCTAGAAAAAAATGGGCTCCATTCTTCCAGCAAGGTGAGCAATGTCTCCACCAGAATAATCTTCTACTGCACACAAAAGGATGAGAATTTCCAAAAGAATATCACAAATTCATAAAGTCAGAGAAAAAGTAGCTCATGCCTCCTAGAACTATACAATCAAAAAAATCCACATATCCACATGGATAAATCTGTGTGTTTGTTGGTATCTGTGAGAGAACATGCCAACCACACTCATACTGTTTAAGCATAGACCACCTCTAGGGTAGGCTTCTCTTTGTGAGAACTCATGACTTTCATGTGCCATCACCCACCAGTAATTTCTTGAGTCATCATCATACATTTCTCATCCTATTAGAAACTCAGAGCTAATTTCGTGTTCGAAGGGCCAAGAAGGCCTAAGCCTGATGCAGAGGTTCAGAAGCATGCTTCGCAGGACAAAGTATGGTGTGAAGCACACCAAAACACCAGCTCTCTCTCAACACACTCATGGACTTTATAGCTCAAGTAAAGTCAATAAATAAGCAAACAGATGAGTAAACAAGTAAGCAATGCCAAAGAAGAGTGACATTGGAAAGTGAGCTTATCATCTCTAGTCATATTTATTCTAGTTGGGAACAAAACTCTTTTTCCCTTCAGTAAAACCTCTAGTAGAAAACATACTAGCAAGATCATGGGGTCTGACATGGAGTGTGGGAATGGAAACACATAGTTCTACAGAATTACAGTACAATGCATGGGGATCACAAGCACAATGAATAATTGAAGTCCAGAGCTTTTATGCTCCAATGGAAAAATAACAATATTTCATGGCACATAAATTTATTCGGCTTATTTGCATTAAGGGTGAATGATCAAAGCCCCGTCCACAGGAAAATAGTGATGATACCTTGATTTAAGTGTGATGGGCACTCATAAATATTCTTAGGAAGCAAGATGTACCTACATTTAATCAGCACTTATTAAAATTTTATTCCCTATAGTTATTCAACAGGATCTGTGGTATAAAAACATAATTACAAAAATCAGATTTGAGCTCATTTGACAACAGAAGGGTTTTATGGTGACCTATCTCCAAATGTTCCTATTTGTAATTAAATGCAGCGATCAGCAGTAAGGGTTTTGAAGCTGTTTTAGTAGTTCCGCTATTCTGCTTAACATGTGGCACCCGTAATAATTAAAATGATACTAACACATGCACAATTTTATGGCCCTTATGGTGCAACCCATTATGCCAAATAAGGGCCTCTGTTTTCACAGCATACTGCACATGGTCTCATTACACCCACTTTTCTTTTCCTGTCTTCACACTAACAACTGTTAAAGTGAATCAACACACGCAACGTACTATAACAGCTTAGTGTTTATGATATGTGTGCTGTTAGTCAGTGAACAGGAAAATCTAAACATTTACTGTTTATGTAAAGAGTAGCGTTAGTGTTAGCGAATTGCTCGGGTCTGCTTACTTTATTATCTAGATCACAAACGTAATGATGGGTTTCAATGGCATCTATATTTTTGCTTTGTTTTGTTTTTCAATGCAGATGTCTATAAAAACTGGAAGAATTTAGCATTTGCATATCTTGGAATATTTCTTCTCAACCGTAAAATTATTTAGGGATTGCTTCAAAACTGATAGATCCATCCATAAGGGGAGCCTTCTTCTCAGAAAGAAAGAAAGAAAGAAAGAAAGAAAGAAAGAAAGAAAGAAAGAAA
>LOEQ01001463.1:38814-49320 GCA_001685075.1 Bramus lutescens
AAGAAGAAGAAGAAGAAGAAGAAGAAGAAGAAGAAGAAGAAGAAGAAGAAGAAGAAGTAGTCATCATAGGGGTGGTGGTGGTAGTGTAGTAGTTGGTAGGTTTCCCCAGGTTTGTAGCTAGAGTCTTATACAGTCTCTCAGGTTGCAAATCAAGCACCCTGCCATTTTTGACTTTCTATACTAACTCCTTTTCTCATTTATTATTTTTTGGGGGGGGCTGACATGCGTCTCCAAGTCTTTTTCTTCCACTTGGTCTTTTCTCCCTTCACTTCCGTCTGTGTTCATCAGTGTTTTCATTAGTATGAGAAAATCAACTTAAGGGAGGAAGGATTGGCAGTGGCTTATCATTTTAGCAATTCTGTGTATTTCTGGTTAATGATTCTTTGGTATACACATACATTATAAATTCACTAATGCTGAACCCACAGCCATAGCATTCTGCTTTGTGTCTGAACCAAGCTCATCTAACACACATACTTGGTCTGTTTCTGCACTTAAAAATCCCAGACAGAAGTTTACCACCCTATTTGGTAGATATTGTCCATAGGGAAACTTTCAGCAGAAGACCTGTAACAATGTGAACAGCAAGGCAGTAAACACACCATGAAAGAAATGCTCACTCGGTGTGAATGCAGGGCACAGGCTGTTCCAGTACCATGGGAGAATGGATTTCGGCAGCCTGAGTTCTTTTGTCCATGCACTATTTAATCTATGAAGTACTCTCCAAAGTCCTGGGTGTAGATTTAGGTGTTAGAGATATTTTAGCAATCATACAATCTCACAAATACAGGCTCCAAATAATGAGGGCTGACTGACTGAATATGACTACAGAATATTCTATACTTTGTGTTTTGCTTTGTTTTAAATTTCTGAAGCACCACTATTTGGCATGTGGATTTTTCCAAAACACCCCTGCCAGGATGCATAAGAATACTGACCCAACTAAGAGAAAGAGAAGGGCACTCATGGAGACTCAACTACAGTCTCCCAACAGTACTACCTGTAATGAGTAGGAAGCTCAGGAGGCCTTGAAGGTAAGTTCCTAGAGGGTAAGATCTTGCATGGCAAGAATCAACTGCACACAATACGGCATGGGGATTTTTAAAATATTAGCATAGACTGTCACTGCAGCAAGCTGCAACAATGTCTGTGCCATGCCAAAAACATCCAGATGGAAGTGGAGAACTGAGCCGCCGCCACATGCTTCATCTGCACCGATGTCTTACAGAGACAGCCAGCATGGATCTCTGGGGCCTGGAAGAGCTGCCTGGGCAAGAAGCCAGAGGGGGAAAATATCACCAATATATGTTTAAATTAAATTAATTAACATTTATATAATTCTATGCAGGGTATAAGTAACATCTACCAAATATAGTGTCTTATTTAATCAGAACAATGACTCTATCAATTAGGTATTATGCATTTGCCCGATTTTACACGCAACTTTCTTTTAAGGCTCACAAAAATTTAGATCAAAGAGCTAGCATAGAACAGAGTCTGGCTTTGAACTCTGGACACTCATGTAGTCGATGCTAATAAGATCTTTTTAGACTGAGAACTTTGGATTCCAGTAAAAGTCTACCCTGAACTTAGTCCTCTACATTGACAGGGTACCTTTTCACAGAATGAAAAGACAAGATGACGGTATACATAGCACATATACCTGTATTTTCATATTACATATACATACATCAATGTGTACATAGTATATAGTCTATACTCCTAGAAAGCAAAAGAGAAAAACAGTGCAAGTAGAGGAATAAACTGGATCTAATTGAAATTCAGGGAATTACATTCTATGAGGCCCTAATACTGCAGACATGAGCCCAGACAGGTTTTCTTACCTTCTTGGACTATCCACACCTAGCAAGGCATATGCTTCAGTAAAGAGAGACAATAATAATCCAATATGTTTCTAAGATTCACAAGTTGACAACGTGAGGCAAGCTGCCAATTCTGCCACCCTGAAAATTACTCTAAGTAATGGGCCTGGTTTAAAAGTGCTACATTCCAGAAGGAAAGTCTTGGTTTATTCTTGTTTCTAGAACCATTCTGGTCAACATAATTCTTTCTGACCCCGTTTTATTCAATATGTTCTTATTTATTTCACAAACTTTCACTTTGGTCATATGTATCCCCTGGAGTAGTTTGCTAATGAGCCACAAAGACATGTACGGAGAGAGCACTGAACCTGACATTGCCAATTTCTACAGACTGAGAAGACAGAACCGAAAGGTCCCTTCAGAAAATCAAGAAAATGATATCAGAGAGCAACACCAGAGCCATGTGCAGAAAGTCTTTTTGAGACAACCAGAGAAAACAGGAAGGAAATAAGCTGGTTGCTTATATGTAGACAGAAATTCGTGCAATCCCATGCTGCAAAAATGAGTCCACACCTAGGGAGAATTCCTGACTACTAGTCCTCAGTACACACCCACATTTTTGTCTACTCTAATCTAACTTAATTTTTTAATAATCATTATTCTGTGTGTATGCACGGTGTGTGTATATTTGTGACCATGGCATAGCATTTGCATGGCGGTTGGAATGCTAGAATTCCATATCTCTCTTTCTGCCTTCCCATGGATTCAGGAATTGAGTTTGGGTCATTGGACTGGAGCAGTGAGCACGTTTTCATTTTGAGCTATCTTGTAAGCCTATAAAATGATTTATTAAATATCAACAGATACTCATTGGTATCAATATCCAAGCTCGTTTTATGTGCTTACAAATTCCATCCATACAATCAGAAAAAAAATCAACATGTAAGAAATATCTAAATAGTCAAAATTGGAGATGATTAGAAACCACCTCAACTCCAAACTATCTGTCAAAAAAGAATATAAAATTTGTATACTGTTTAAATATTGTATTTTGAGTGCCAGGTATAACAAGGATTGTTAAGTAAAAATTTTCTGTAACTTTATATAATTGTGAACATGAAACAGTAATGCTAAACATTTCTCAATGACAACTATCTGCCAATTGTTTCATATTAAACACTGTCACTGTCTTACATGCAATTATCACTGAATGCTCATGCCCCCAATATAAATAGTATTTATATATAACCTGCATCCCCCTGAAAAACTTTATAACCTTCTAGCTCACCTGTAGCACACAATCCTAAGGGAGTGCCATGTAATTAGTTCTTGTGCTCTATTGTTCTGGGGATAATGACAAGAAAAGGGCCCATACATGTTTGATACAGATGGAATATTTTTTGTTCCCTGAAGTTTTTAAGTCCAAAGTTGGTTAAATCCGTGGATGTAGAGAGCTAATCAACTTTTAATGTACACATTGCTTAAGGTTTGGGGCTTTGGAAACTATAGTCTGTAACTTGGTTTTGTATATTTTGAATTCTGGTATGGCAAGGATTGTAAATGAGTTAAAGAACATTTTTTATGGTTTCAGTAATCTTTTTAAAATACTGATTTAAAAAAAGTTGAGAATACAACAAAGACTACACGTGACATGCAATTCCTAAAATGTTCGATATATTGCCCTTACAGAAAAGGTGTAGTGATATTGTTAAGTGATGATCTAAAAGTAAAATTATTTCATTTGCTTTATTAATGAAGGTAGGACATATCATACACTGGAATTCAGGGATGGAGGCTTTTATCTCACATGATGGCAATGACTGTCAAAAGTGTATAAAGAGCCAAAGACTGCTCTCAAATATGCCAGAAATCAAGGGTGCTAGTATCAAACTGAAAACCCATTGACACAGGTGGGGGAAATGGGAGGGCCAGCCAGGCACATGGCACTCCTCTCTTAGCTCATAGGAGAGACTTTTAAGTTTAGTTCTATTACATATGCAGTCAAATATTCAATAGTGAGAAACAAACACATTAACAATGCATGACTCCATGAACAAAATACCAGGCCTGGCCTGCAACAGATCACACCACATGTTCACTGGGTGACTAATGCAAGCCTTGTTGAGTTACACAAATAAACACCCAAGAAATCCAGGTCGCTTTTCAACTGGGCATCTCTACAGGTGTGAGGACTACAGTTTAGTTGACCAGGAACTACCAAGACTACCAGCCAGGACTTTGTTTCTGAACACTGCAACCAAGCAAAGCAAGTGTTCATAAATAAAAAAGGAATGCCACAATACCAAAGCTTGGCCTGGCTGCCTTCTTCTTTAGAGCAAGTTTCCCATTTTCACACATCAGTTCTTTTCTCCCAACCATAAAGGAAGAAGAGAAGGCAATCTCCAGAGAAACCCACTTCTTTGATATACAGCTTCTGGGATGAGACCAGCTAGCAAATTCCTCTTAACTCCCACCAGGACATAAGCCAGAGCACAAGGTCCCTGTCGCACTCCGGTTTCAAAAGCACAGCGTGATATATTTCTGTGGCATTGCTTCAAAACGTATTACCTCATCAATTCATTTCTGAAAAAGTCAAAATAGTGGAGGCAGTCTATTTTGCCAACATTTTGAATCAAAGCTGTTTTGAGTGCTTCTAGCATCAGAAAGCAGAGCCACTTAACGAGCCGTATCTTCTCCCAGCCTTGGTGAACACAACGAGGGCGCGTTCCCATGTTCATTCAGTAGGTGAATACCAAAGGAATGTAGACTGGCTGTCAGCTGCGCCAGGACTGACGGAAGCCTAGCACCTGCAGGGGTTCACAACTCGGAAGGAGACAAGTATCCAAACTACGGGTGCTAGAGCTCTAACAGGGAAAGCCCATGGCTTTGTGAGCTGAGGTAAGCACTGCTGTGCTCAGACTTGGGGGGTAGGCAGTCATGGTGGTTTCCTAGGGAGGTGATACCCCACACTCAACCCCCAAAGACAGAAACTGAACCACATGACTTGGCATATAAACCCACTACCCAGGACACAAAATGTCTACAACACTCTGACTCTAGTAGGTAGCATGGGTTTCGAAGGATCCTGTCATGCAGGAGGGTCTCCAGTCAGGCTATAGACAGCTGTAGACAGAGGACTGATATAATTCATGCACACACACTGAGCAGGAGAGAGGGGCTGATCTGATTTCATTGTTTGAGATAAGACATGAAGGTTGCTACACAGCATAAAGATTTCTAAGACCATCCCAAACCCTTGGGGAGGGCTTCTTTTCTTTCACATCTTTCACAGCTCCCTTCCCAGCAGGTGCAGCAGCACCAAGAATGGCAGTCTAAGATGGGGGGAGGTGGAGCCTCCAGTCCCAGGAGGCCAGCTTCCTTGCTGTCAGAGCAACAGAGCAGTGCACCCAATAAAAAGCCTTCCTGGGTCCACGTCAGATCCTAGGTCATCATTTTCTGTACAGTGGCATCTTTATCTCGCCTAGTCACCAGGGCACAAAAGGAAGCAGGTCTCAGAGTGTTCCTGCATCCTCCTTAACCCTGCAGTTCCATGGGACAAGAAGCTCCAAGCTTCAGTGAAGCTGGAAAGGAGGCCAGGGCAGAGCAGGAAAGGAGGTCACCTGGTAGTGTCTTGCTAAAGAGGCCGAAGCCCACAGCTGAGAGTTATTTTAGAATTTTAGAATTTGCTATGTCATACGGCACAGCTTTACTCTACTGGGGTGAATTAGGCTAATTATGTCTTCAGGCAGGTGTTTCCCTAGTTAGGAGAGCATAGAAATTGATAGCAAAGACAGCAACATGGCTGGGGAAATAAAACAGGGGACCAGGACAAGATAGGACAGGGAGTGAGTGACAAAGGCCTCAGAGCATCCTGCTTGAAGCCTGGATGTTCATATTTCAGCAATGAATTCAAAGAGTAAAGATGGAGTAGGGCAGGCTAGTCGGGAGGCTCACGGGCAATCAGAGCTGGAGGGACCTTGGTCAACTCATTTAGACTCCATCTCAGTTTACAGATGAGAAGCTGGGGACTCAAGATGTGAAGAGATGTTAAAGTAACTACCACAGGCTGTGTGTGGAGGTCAGTCACCCACCTCACTTTTCATACCTGGATTTCTAGGCTCTGAAACAGCCCAGTCGCTTCCCTTGTGATTGCATTCAAGGCATGGTTCTGGGCTTTTCTCCTTCACTCTTCCCTCTTTAGATCAAGCCCCTGGATTTTTGCCTATTTTACTCATGCTACATTCTTCTCTTAAATTACTTCTCTTTTCTCTTTCTGATAGCAAGGATTCCCCTGCCCCTTCCAAACAAAAAAAGAGTAAAATAAAGGACCAAGATTTCATAGTCATTGATTGCAAAACCTAGCAGGTCAGAAACCAATCCCCAGGGCTTTGCTGTCTTATCCCGGGGTTTATATTTTCCCTGTCCCTTGATTTCTTCCTTTATTCAGGCTATTTGTGATAGTGTTACCAGGATCTTCTCCTGGTTTCTCTGCGACTCCCCAGACCTTCTGATCTCTATGGAAAGAACTTAGAGAAGATGTACAGAGTAAAGACAGAGAGAATTTATCATGGTACAGAAAAAAGTACACTCTGGGATGGTGGGGTAAGAGTAAACAGAGACTAGAGGGAGCATCCTGACAGTTTACAGTTTAGGCAAGCTTACCATTTCTAAAGTCACTGCTACAGAAGACTTCAAGAGATAGCTTCCTGTACAGGTGATGCGCAGCCCCATTAGGATTAACTCTTCCAGGAGAGCGATGGTATGTCGTTGGTCTTTACCAGGGTAATCTTCAATGCAGTACTCTGGGAACCAGGCTTGGACCAATATATAATACTAGCATCTGGATGATCAAGAAGGCCTGTCTCCTTCTCCTCCCTAGGCCAGAGTTCAAACTTGGGCCGGATTCCTCCTCTGATCAGTAGTTAGGGTCCGGTAGCGCACTTGCAATTCTTGTTTTTACAAGCTGTTTATTATGAGGAGTTCATTCATCACCCCTGCTGTCCTTCCAGACTGCTGATCCCTAGCTAGAACCTAACAGCAGAGCAGGCATTCCCCCCTCCCCCATGGGGAGTTTGACTAAGCACAGAAACACTACGATTCTGACCTTTTCTTCCTTTCTCCAGTGAAGGTCAGTTACAGCACTGTCTCCTACAACAGCGTCTCCTGTTGACCTGAGCCCACAGGGAAGCTACACGTTTCGTCCTCTCTCTCCCTCCCTTGTTTCCATTGTGCTGGGGTTGAACCTAGGGCTTTTCATGTACGAAACATATGACCAAATACAGAGCCCCAAAGCTCTATTAACTGTTCTGATGAGAGAGAAAAAAATCCCAGATGAAGGTAATTAAAATGGCAAGAGAGTAGCCGAAAGGAGGGATGGGTAAATAGCTTTAGGCCCATAACAAAAGGTTGCTTCAGTTACTTGGTGCCAACACTCTCCTCGATTCCCATTTTGATCAGACCCCTCTGACAACCTAAATCTACCCAGAATCAGCAGCAGTTCCTCCTAAGGACCCCAGCAGGTCCTGGAGCTCTCTGTGCCCAGCAAAGCCTGCAGCTTTTCTCCTCAGACAGCGAAAGTTCAACACAAGCCACTCTTCCTTTTCTCCCTAAATGTTTGCTTTTCATGCTAGTCCATGAGACGAGCTTTCTAGACCCGATCCTGGTGGACGGAGGAGCGTGGCCTGGAGCTTGCTGCCGCTTCTGACTAGCGTGTGGAAGCATTTTATTAGCTTCTATTTCAGAGTCCCCATGATCTCCAAGTGTGGGCTTACTGCTCCTCATCCCTGAGTCTTTCCCCCTCCGAACCTGAAGTTTCTTTTTCTTTCTCAAATGCCAATGTAGGAATTGAAAATTAGTCAGGGAAAAAGACAAAACTAAATAAATAAATAAACAAACAAACAAACAAACAAATAAATAAATAAATGAAAATAAAAACTCTGAACCATGGTCTTAATTTCCTTAACAGTTTAGGATTCTCTTGACCAGTACTTCCTTTGCTTAATTTCTAATCAACAGATGCTCCCAAGGCTGCTGAGGTAAACCATGTCCTGACAACTGTTGACTCAGGGTAAGCTGAGCTCAAACTTCACTGCACCCCCTACGAATGGTCCAGGAGGCGTAGAGAAGCCTGTGAGGATGAAAAGAGAAAAAAAACGGTGAATTTTTTTCTAATCATGCCTAAGTCTGCCTTTTTTGTAAAACACTTGAGCTGTTAAGTTCTATACTAAGGCACGTACGCACTTTGGAAAGGTAATTTGAAAGCGAGCTGAGCCATGACAAATAGGGACAGCTGGCCTAATTGAATCATTTGATCTAAGACAGCTCAACTTGGTTGTCCTCACGGCAGCCCACACGGATAGTAGGGAGGGAATCATTAGCCATGAAATCATGTCGCCTTTCCCGACGACAGCGCTTTTGACATGACAGCAAGAGCAGCCTGCCTTTCATTCGAGCCCTAGAAGTTCCGTGGTCTGTCAGGAAAACAGAGCACCTTGGAAAACTTTCGCGTTCAGTCTCAGAAAGTCACACTCCTCGTAGGGCCTACAGAGCCTTGCAAAGAAAGACGAGGCGTGTACTGGTAAAGGCAGCTCCCACTCGGGGACATCTGGGGGTCACTGATATTCACACCTGCTGGTGTAGTGCAGGACTGGCTCTACCTTTATATGACTTTGCTCTTTGCTGTGACAAAACACATGGCAGTCGCAACTTAAGTGGGGAGAGGTTGTTTTGGGGCTCACAGTTTTATAGGCTAGGGTCTATCATGGATGGAAGGCGTGGTGGGTAGGGCTCCGTCTGTGGTGGCAGGAGGTTGTGGCGGGGTTTGTTAGATCTTGGCATCTAAAGATGCAGACCGCCAGACTGGAAGCAGCTGGTGATAGTCCTCAAGGCCCATCCTTATGACACTACATCTGCCAGCTAGCTCCATTGTCCAAAAGGTTTCCCAACTGCCCACAACAGCGCCACCAGCTGGTATCCAAGGGTTCAAGCACATGAGTTGAGTGGGCAACCGTTCACAGCTCACATTCAAGCCAGTAACAACCTTGCATGCTTTTGTTTGGTTGGTTGTTTGAGACAGGTCTCATAGTGTCCCCCACGTTGGCTGTGCACGCTTGGGTAGCACATGCTGACCTAGAGCCCATGATCTTCCCTGCACAGACTCGCAGGAACTAGGATCACACATTATTATGCTAGACTTCAGCTCTCCTCTTATGCTTCGGCTGTGATCACTCGGGAAAATGGGGTAAAGATGAATATGTAATCTATAAAACCCCATAATAAACTACACTGGTATGTCACACATTTCTGACAGCTTCAGTTTTGATTTTTCGGAAGCAGTGGAAGGGACCTGGTCACCGTTTTACTGGGTTCCTCAAAGGCAAAGACACATTCGTGAGAGTGCAGGCGGAATGGCGGCCAACAGAAATCTGATATAAGTCCTCCCTTCCATGCAACGCTGAAGACTTAAGGAAACACAGTACACCTTTAACCTACTCCCTCATTTGTGAATCTCCCTCTAAAAGCTACATATGGCAGCATTGACTCCAGGGTGCACACAGTTCTCAGGGTGCACACACAGGGCACAAAGCCTCTGTCTCACTTTGGTTCACTCCCTGCTTCTCCCTGTCTCACAAACCCACAAAGTTTACCTCTATAGAATCCGAAAACAGTTAACACTTTCTTCTTACACATCTAAATCTGCCTGATTACTTTACAATTTTATCACCCACCACGACTGTTCTGACTTTGACTTTTCAGGTGTGATTTCCTACATCTTAGTGAAGACCTTCACAGAACTCCACAGGTTGTACCCTCTTGGACAGCTTTAGACTCTGGCCTTTCTCCTTGTTGTAATCTCTTTCAATTTCCCTTCTCTGGTTTTGGAAGAGTCTGATGAGTTCTGAGTGATCTTAGACACACTGTCAATGTCCCTTCCTCCCCTCCCCCTTCTATATTTGTTACTGATATTCTTAGCTTACCCATTTCTCCTGCCCCTTTTTAGTTAACCTAGTCTGGAACATTCTCGACTCTCCCTTTGTGTGCACTTTCTAGCCTTTGTGCATCCATCCAACCTCTCTCTGTGTCTCTGTCTCTGTCTCTCCTTCTCTCTCTCTCTCCCATATCTCATTTCTCTCTCGATCCCACATGATCAAACCTAGAAACTGCTACACATCTCATACCATGTAGCACTGTTTTTACATGCCCTAGAGAACAGAAGAGATATGTTCCTGTCTCTTCAGGACCTACCCTACCCTTAATTACAGCATTCAACAGCTCACCAACAGGTATGCATTCTGTTTATGACACATGAGACTACACAGAGGCAGCATGCCATTCTCTATAGAAGATAAGTGGTGTGTTGGTTGGGATGGTGTAAGTCTTCCGGAAATGGGTATAGGTTACACTGAGAAAAGGAGTGGCGAGAGAACTAGCGCATGTATCTATCTACCAGGAGGAAATCAGGTACGTGAAGGAACCCACTTCCTGGCCAGCCTTGTCATTCCTATGCACGACTTCACCTATGAGGAACTAATGCAACTGTGCACTGAAGTTAGAAAATGCTGTTCAAGCTAACTTCCTCTTTCTTATCTGGCAGGGTCTAGCATGCCCACACTGCCCACTCTGTGCTTGCTGTATGCCCACCCTGCCCACTCTGTGCTTGCTGTATGCCCACCCTGTCCACTCT
>LOEQ01001463.1:49845-68206 GCA_001685075.1 Bramus lutescens
ATTAGCCAATAAGAGGCTAGAACTAACGGGCCAGGCAGTGTTTAAATGAATACAATTTGTGTGTTCTTATTTCAGGGTATAAGCTAGCCTTACAGGAGCCAGGCGGGATGTAAAGCAGACCCGCTCCCCTTTCACTACATACCAGGTCTATCTGGAAAGAAAAACTTCAGAATTAAGGAGATCAGTGAAGCCACCATGTAATCTTTTTTAACATTGTGTTGGTGTCCAATAATTAGGAATGACAGAAACCTGGGTAATGTAATCAGCTGCTTCCAAATTTGTGGTTTTGTTTCCATTTTCTAATAGTGCAAAAAACCTTTGATTTTTCAATGTTAATTGAATAATTGTGCCTACCTTTGAGAAAACAGACTAGGTTTCCCCCAAATATTCCCATTGCTTTTTCTTCCCTGACCTGCACTTTTCTCACAATCTGACAGCATCTTGCAGGCCAGCTGCACCTGGACTACTGCAGGTTTCTCTCCAGAGTTGGTTTCATATCTACAGGACCAATAAAAGGCCAAGGAAGTCTGACCAGACCCAAGGTTGTCTAAGGATGTAGAAGTAGAACAACCTAAATTTATATTATTATTGTCACCTAGAGGGAGTTAAATAAGTTAAAAAACAAAACTGTCAAACCTGACATACTATCCAGGTATCTCCACTCACGTTCATTTTTTATCTTCCCCCTCCAGTGTGTGTGTGTGTGTGTGTGTGTGTGTGTGTGTTCATCAGTCTTAATATTCCAACCCAATAAATTTCAGAGGATTTCATCCATATTTACTTGGTCTTTAGTGGCACAGTACATAATAGTGACAGGAGCATGTGCCAGAGGCCATTTGCCTAATGCACTCAGGAAATAGAATAAATGTATTTTGCCATGGAACAAAATATGCCACCCACGAAGAACCAGCCCTCAGGGTCCTACTTTCTCCAGTTAGGGCCTACCTCTTAAAGCTTCCAGAACCTTCCAAATAGTGTTATTAGTTGGTGACCAAGCAACCAACAGAAGCTTAAGGGGCTTTTTAAATATTAAAATCATAACAGAGCCCCAACCCCTTAGGAAGACCTATAACATCTAATCTCTGAGATGAGAACCAGATAATTGGCATCCATATTTGATCTTAATCACAACTTAAACAGCAAGTCAAGACGGTAGTCAGTGTGGTCTCTGTTTATGTCTACCTCCAAGTGAGGTAGCTGGGGCCTGGTGACCATCAAAATGTCCTACTAGATACCCCTGAGCCCTGGACTGTCTGGTCACAAGAATGTTTACAATACAATTATCCATGATGCTACAGCGTCTGTGAGCAGATATCCAATCATCCCTACATCACAGTACTGGGTAGTCACTAAGCAAATACATAAATGATTAAAGACTAAAATTTAGGTTGAGCTGTTATTTATACTGGTAGAGCAAAGATTAATAAATGTCACAAAAAGAGATTTCTTCTCTGGTTCAGAAAATGGGAAATTTAAACAGCAATCCTAATCTACGGCATTCGAAAGCAGAAAAGCCGGCAGTATGGTATGTAACTACAAACCCTACACACCACAGCCACTTGCCTTGAAATACTAAAGGAAGTCACAATTTACTTCCTAAAAGCTAAACTTCATTAAATATTAGTTTAATTTAATGTTTTCCAGATTAATTGAGGATTCATTTACACTGAGGCATTTGCACAGCCCAGGCAGTAGCTCTCATGTCTGTCACCTCTATCATCTTCGCAGACAGCAGAGAGGGCAAGTGTGCTGTCAAGAGGTACCATGATGGAGCAAGTAGGGAGAGATTTAATGAAACCATGTTACATTATCATTTTCTAAGAACTAAAAAACAAAACGAAACATAAATTTGCCAACAGATAGAGCTGTGTGCACATCTGCAAACCTGACTAGCAAAAACTTTAATCTTTGATTGGATATTAGTTACTTAGAAAACAAAGACCTCAAAGATCCGAAAAAGTGGTGCTTACAAACATCCAGGACTAAAATTCTAGGACTCAGCTTAGCCCATCCTTCTCATCTGTTAGTAATTTATACTCACCCCAAAATAACCTTTACTCTTAATTAATTTTCAAATAGAGTGAAAAGAACCAATTGTTCATCAATATTCAGTATCTCTCCCTCTCTCTCTCCCTTTCTTTCGTTAAGACAGCTGTCACTCCAGAACTCTAGGAATTTAGAACTCAAGGAACTGGAGGGAAAAATTGAACCCCGCATGAACTTTTGCTCAAATGAGATCTTACATGCACATTTGAAGACTGGTCTTAGCATAACCCCAACCCAAGAGATGATGTCCAAAGGACACATCACCCACAGAGTGCTGCAAACACAATTCCATCCTATAATTTAATCTAACCTCCCCTTTTTACAAATGAAAAAATAAAATTGGCAAGCCCAACAAATTGATCAAGTTACACCAATAAACTAATAAAACCAAGTGTGTGGGAACTCTGATCTACCTTCCAGGCTCCCTGTCAACTTCCTGCACCTACATCACCCAGAACGGCAGCTGAACTAACCATTCAGGCCAGAGAAAGGAACCAACCTAAGCCTAAAATATGACCTTTGATCAGGTCTGAGGTCCTCCATGAGGAGACCACCTGCTAGTAATTCTATTATTGCTAACATCTTTAAAGTGTTTTTTAATTTTGCATAATTCTTTTTACAATGTCCCCATAGGACTGGAAAGCTGTCTCAGAGGTTAAAAGCACTTGCTACTTTTGCAGAGAACCCACATTCAGTTCCCAGCACCCACATGAGGGCTTCCGATCCTTAAGGGTACCAGGTACACATACAAGCATGCAGACAAAACACTTATACACATAGAAAATCTAAAAAATTTAAAGGCTCCTTTCCCACACCTTATAAATCTTATGTATGACCATTTTCCTTGAATATTCCATCTGTGTAGAATTCAATTTCTTTAAAATTATTTCATTTATTGTTGTGAATATGTGTGTGCAGTGGTACACATGTGTGAGCACACACATGCACAGTGCATATGTGGGGGTCAGAGGAAAATGTTGGGGAGTCTGTTCTTTCCTTCCAGCACTGAATTCCTGGGATCAACTCAAGGCATCAAAGTTGGCAAGTTTCTTTATCAGCTGAACCCCCTCACCCAACCCTAGAACTGCATGTCTACACTTCCTCTTAGAAAACTGCTAGGGAAGGACATTGAAGCTGCGATTTTATTCCACCTTCTCTCTTTGTAGACTGTGTTTATATTGTCAAGGTTGTCATTTCTGTAATGATAATTGCATCTGTGCTCTGTTGATTCTCAAGCATGTTACCAACTGGCTGACTAATGTTTTCCTATCCCCTTTCTAAAACCATCCAGATTGTTCTCTGACCCCTCCTTGTCTTAGATTTCATAGGCTACATTTAGTAATAGTTTTTATTTATTTGCCTGCTTGTTTTCTCTTATCCTATTCAGAATTCAAAACCACTTCTGATCAACTGCAGTCTTCTTGAATCTGGTGATGCTGTCTTCAAAGATGTCATCCTCCTAATCGGGAGGATGCTGGACTTCGATGTTCGTCTTTCGTATCTCTTGCTGTTTTTACACATTGTATAATGCTCTCCTTTTGCATTGAGTCCTAGTGACTAAGGCATTGCTCTTTCTACCTTCCAGATGATCATCTCCATCAATAGTTTTGCTAATTTTTGTTCATTAGTCCATCAATCATTGCTTCCTTTTCTTTAAATATATCATTAATAATAGATTGCACTCTTTTATGTATGCATATCTTCTTAAGTCTCTGAAAAATAAACCTTCAGTTTTCAAAACTTCATTGTCTACCTTGAAACAAGATAATTCTTTTTACCTGGTTATTTTTGTACGTATCCACCACAATCCTCACTCCCCAACACATACACACAGATATTGCAATATTGACAAAGCTCAGAGTAGGGCAGTGTGTGAAGAACAACTCCCACCAAAACTCAATGGATCTCCATCACGATGGGCATCCCGGTTGATCAGTGACTCTGCCTCAGACATCTGTCTTACAGAAACAGCACCAGCATCCTCCTGAAAGAGTGTGTCTTTACTAAAAGCCCCTGCCTTCATTGTCAAGGTGTGCCCTAGCAGGACAGAAAAAACAGAGTATCTAATTTAGCTGATGCCATTTCTCTTAGCATATGTCTTAAGAGACCCCATTGTCTTTATTGGGAGAGTGACTGCAGACAGGTCCAGAGTCATCTGGGTCTACAGTGAAGCATCTGTAGAGAGTATCCCATACCTACCCAAATAAGAAGGGTGGGAAATTTTAACAAATTCCTTTCCTAGATGAGTTTCCCCTTTTTAATTTTTCTAGTGGCTGCAGTGGCTGTTGTGGCTCAAATACTCTGTTCTGCCTCCTTCTTGAGCTCTGTTGCTCAGCCATGGACCCTCTGCAGAAAGCTCACATGGAGAATCTGTGTGTCATTTCCAATCTGAGATAAAAGTCCCCAAAGTGACCACTTCCTACTGTGGCAACTGAAGGGCCATGTGCTCTAAAGTGTTTCTCCATTCAGTGAGGAGACTTTGCTTAGTCCAAGACTCCCTGGTGTAGAATCTCCTAGTAGCCAATGGGGGACCGTGTGGCACGAGCCAGAGGTAAATGTTTGCACCATGGAGACACTGAAATCTGTGTTACCCAAACATGATGTGGTCTGTCCTGACTAACAAAAGTTGCAAAAGAAAAGCTAAGGAGAAACAATGTTAAAAATAAGAAGTCAGCAAGGGAAGAGAATCATGTGGTCAGGGATGTCAAAGAAGGGGGGGGTACACTGCGGACATCAGAACAAAATTTCAGTAGAATTTTGTTCCTCACTGACAATCCTTCTAGCAGCCATTTGTTGTTAAGCACAGCTTTGCTCTGCTTCAACAATCTCCTTGGATCAAAAATGCACACACAAAAACATCTCATCACAAAAGTATAAACCTGGAATGTAGATCCAAATGCATATTACAATTAGAGCAAAATATTTACATGATGTAAAACATTAAATAAATAAACCATTAGAAAATTCCTATTGAATTGAGCAAATGGAATCCAATGGAACAGCTGTTAATATTATCTTCCCCCATAAAGAGAAACCTTGATGACTCATTTAGAGCTTCATAAATTGTAGCCTTTCTCATGTGCAGTATAAACATTTTTCCATCCAGTCTGCCACTTAGTATATACCACTAGATTCAGGTTTGTATTGTATTGTTTGTATTGTTCAAGATCTCTGCCAGTGTCTCCTCGACACATACATCTCCAGCCTCAGTACTATACAACCCAACCAGGCAAATCTACCAAACTTGGGCTGAAAAATGTGAGAATAGTGATAACAATATAATTACTAGTTGTTTGCTCACGGGTCAAATACAGGAGAGTATTCTTTGAATATGCATGCATATATGTATGCATATTATTATACATTTAAAAATCATGAGTTAGCTCTTCTTAAATAAAATTGACCAAAATAATTGACCATGTGTATTCTCTGCAGCTGTATCTGTCTCCCCTTCTTTGCCTGAGATAATCATTGAGAAGAACCAAGCCAGACCTCATCCTTCAGTATCATATCCAGTGAACTGTTCCCTCCATGGCTTGTGTTTCCCTGTCTAAGGGATCTTCTGTGAGAGCCTTGTTCCCTTCAAAGACTTGTGACTGTTCTATGAAGCAGGCAAATACCTTACTAAAAAGAGAGAAGGATTTATGTGTGTGTGTTTATCTAACACTTGTGTTCTTTGCACACTTTGGATGCTATAACAGAACACTGGAGACTGGATAATTTATAAAGATCAGAAACAATTCCTTACAATTAAAGACTGAGAATCACAGATCGTGGGGAGGGCATCTGGTTAGAGATTCTTGCTCTATGTTTATGTGGAAGAGAGAAGAGCAAGAAAACACAAGACTAGGAGAAAGCAAAGGGAGCCAAGCTTGTTTATAACCTGTGTACTCCCTCAGTATGGACACTAATCTAGCCAGGAGGTGGTGGTGCATCATTAATCCAAGCACTCGGAAGACAGAGGCTGGAGGATCTCTGTGAGTTTGAGGTTAGCCTGGTCTACAAAGGGAGTTCCAGGACAACCAGAATTGTTACAATGAAAAGCTCTGCCATAAAGAAAAGAAAAAAAAGAGAGGGGGAGGGAGGGAGGGAGGGAGAAAGAAAAGAATGAAGGAACGAAGGAACAAAGGAAGGAAGGAAATTATTCTATCCATAAATACAAAGTCCTCAAGACCTTGGAGTTCCCACCTCCTAACACTGTTAAACCATGAAGTTTCCAAAACATAAAGTTGGAGACTTATAAAAACCAGAGCATCAATAATACTATCAGGGTGAAGAGCAATAATCTTTGTAAATGTTTGTGTTTGAAATTGGGCAGAAAGAAGAGGAAACTCCTGTGGCAGGTTCTGCCATAACTGTTTCAATAAAGGTACTGATTAAATGATTTATCAAAGGATATATTATTAATTTTGAGCACTCATGAATACTTAATCTGTAAGGGTTTACATCATTTTGGGGGGATTAAAATTTGAGAAACCTCTCCAAGTCCATAAAACCTCAAGCAGCCCTTGCTAACCATTATTTTCTGAAGAAAGAAATTCCTACCAATGAGAAAGGTGATGGCCACAATATAAAACGGAAATTGAAATCAAGATCTCAAGCTACATTTCTACATCTAGATCGTCACAGCTGTGAAATCCTCCCCTTCAAAATCAAGTACAGCCATGCCAGAAAGCAGGATTCTCTTATAAGATAAAGACCAGATAGCAAGCAGAACAATAACCCATCTAGTCTCCCACACTTTCTTAAAATAGGTATAATCATATGGTAAGAGTAAAGAAAAATTTGTATAATTGATACAACCACGCTGGAGAAAGGATGCAGTTATCCAGTAAATTTGAACTTACACATTTCTCCCAGTAATCCTACACTTTAAAATATGCCCTGCATCGGGGTTAGGGAAATGACTGGGTGGGGAAAAAAATGCCTGCTAAACAATCATGAGGCCCTGCGGCACGTGTGGCTGCTCACATGCCTGCAACCCCTGCGCGAGGGGAGAGGGTTGAACGAGGGTAGAGACACCAAGATTTCTAGTGCTTGCTGGTCACCAACTTAACTCCAGGTTTAGTAAGAGACCTTATCCCAAATCAGTAAGGTGGGAAGTGACAGATTAGGACACCTGACATCTTCCTATGGCATCCATGGGCACAGAGTATGAACACATGCACATTTGTACATATGCCATACATATACAGCACACACACACACCTTGTCAGGTTCTAAAAGTGTATAGACATAACATTGGCACAAGCAGGGGACATGTACAACAGTGTTCTTGGAAGCATAATTTGTGAGAGCAAATACTCAAAACTGCTACAAATAGAAAAATGAATGTGTTTTAGATGACTGCAAAATTTAAAAAGCAAACAAATAATATACAAATATGAATTATCAATATAAACATCAAACCCTAGCAAATCAGAGGAATACATTGTTTAACCATATAATCATATGGAGGAGAACCAAAGAGAAGCAGAATGATTCACACGAAATTTATTATTTTAATCATAGTTGTTCACAGAATGAAGAAAAACATGGTTCTGGATGTAAACATGGTAGAAGATTATATTTCCCTAAGATTTTGTGACAGGAAGTAGATACATGGGCTAGCCCCTAGTCACATATGTTAAACTCTTTTGTAACTATTTCAAATGAAAGTGAAAGAAATTCTTTCTAAATTCTCAAGAAACTTTTCTCAGAACTTCAGATTTAGCTCCTTTTAACAAAATCCAGGTCAGCAAACAGGCAGTCCATGCAGACTTTAGAGAAAAATTCTTTCTAAGAAGCAATAGGTGCTGTTTCATGAGTTATCAAGACTTTTATCAGAGAGCTTAGGAACCTTTTAAGTAACAGCAGAGACCTCCCTGGAGTCAATCCCATTCAAGATACTTCATGATCAAAATAAGCAACTGGGTAGGGTTGACTTTAAGGAAATTGTAACATAGAAAATAAATGTTGGATGCATTATAGTTTATAAATTCATGTGCTACTGTAAATTGATTATGTGTACACTGTGTGTGTTACAGTCTAGCACACAGTAGGAATGTGCTATCATTTATGGGAATTGATACCTGATAGATTCAGAACAATGCACACAATTTATGACAAGTGGGACTGAAGTGTTTGCTAGCTTAGATGCTAACCTGTGGCACAGTCATGACCACAGTTTCCTCTGCTGGAACACTTTCAGGCAACCAACATAGTGCATTTGTTAAGTTAGTCATGGCAAGCCACGCACCCTGAACACCTGCTGCAAGACAGAATTTTCTAGTTACTAATGCAATCTGAGCATGTTGTCTAGAGCAGACCCACTCCGCATGAAGCATGTAGCCAAGAAGAGAAAGGCCTGGAATGGAATATTCAAATAGGAAAAAGTAGGTGGGCGGCTACATATTGGTGAAAATGGAACATCATGTAGAGAAATGTGTTCCTTCTCTTTGAATTTACATCTTGTACACAAATCCTATAATTAATACTTGGCCATAAGCAAGACTTCATAAAATGACTTTGGGGAGAATTTCCTAATTTGTTGATACATGCAGAGCTCCTTGCTGCCAAATTCTGGCCAAGATATATGACATCTACAATGGCAAAAGAATATACAAGTTGGTGATTTGAGTGTAAGCTCTTCACCTCGTAAACCCATTGGTTTCTGCTGATTCTCTTGGCCTTCATTCAAGAAGAGCTGGCATGGGCTGTTGCCTAGCAACAGCATGTAGTGCACTTTCCTACTAGCCCATAGAAACACTGTCTCTCTGGACCTCACACCACTCAGCATCATATTTTTATTAATTGCAACAATCTGTAAGGAAATGTTATGCACCCCTTGAAATAAGTGCTGGAAGAAGGCTACTTTAGCACTCAGCCCTTTATCAAGATGTGTCCTTGGCTTAAGAGGGACCAGCAAAGGAAGAAGCATGTATTGTCAGTCCCCAAATTCTGACCAGTGTCACAGGAAGGTATATAATCATATCCATTATTGACAATTGCAACATAGGCTCTTTGAACAAAGTATGACAATGTAATACCATCCATGCATTCAACAAAATATTTAGGTAATGTTTTCCATTATATTGTCCTAAGGGGTATTATTCTTTAGTGCCCCTATAGACCACAAAATCATCAAATAAAACACATTCAAAATTGGCACATGCAAACTGAAAATGAGGTCCTGCACTTCTAAGCCAAGAGAGATTATCAAGGTGGCTAGAAACATGGCTCAGTGGAAAAAACCTGTACTGTTCTTGTAGAAGACCTGAATTTGGTTCCCAGCACCCACATTTGGCAGCCGAAAATTGCCTGTACCTCCAGCTATAGGCATCTGATGCCTTTTTCTGGCACCCACCCATACCTGTTCATGTATGCATGCATGTGTGTTCCTTGTTAATCTCCATATGAACCAAACATCTATTTTTAAAATTAGGAAGAAAACCTAAATCCAAAGAGCCCAGCTGCTCAGGAAGGTCTAGAAGGGCCCCAGGTTCCTGGTACCACACAGAGAAAATGATTTTTAACAAACATTACAGCCTGCTTTCCATCTTTAATCCCAGCTGGATGCTTGTCCCGTCAGGTTTTCTCTCTTTCTCTGCAGACATGGAGTCCTACTATAATGCTTAGCCTAGTGTCAAACTCACTGTAATCCTCTTGCCTCCACCTCCTGAGAGATAGGCTCAAAGGTGTGAGTCATACCTGGCTCCTTAAAACTTCCCAATTGATGATGTGAGATTCCCCTCTGTATGCTGTGAATATGTTTTATTGCCATTAGTTAATAAAGAAGCTGCTTTGGACCTACAGCAAGGCACAATACAGTCAGGTGGAAAATCTGATATATAGAGAGAGTAGGCAGAGTCAGAGAGATGCCATGTAGTCACTGAAGGATAAAGATGTCTGTGGGAGCCCACCAGATCCTTGCCAGTAGGCTATGACCCCGTGGGGATGCTTTACATTACTAATACTAATCTGTATTAGTAGAGATGAGTTAATTTAAGCTATAAGAGCTAGCTAGCAATATGCCTAAGTGATTGCCCAAGCACTGCTTTAATTAATACAGTTTCTGTGTGATTATTTCAGGCCTGGAAAACTGGAAAACAAATGAGTGATCTCTGCCTACAAATTGGTGACAATGTGGGCAACTACATCCACATAAAACCTGAGAGAGCTTGGAAAGGAATTCTAGACCAATATATATATATATACAAACAGAGTTTAGCACAGCTTCTTGGTAGCCACATTTTTTTTGAATGGGCTTTGTTTGCTGACGGCCAGCAGGAGCAACATGGCTACTTTAATAGATATCTTCCTGACTCAACACTAACAGCAAAAACTGTGCAGCTCCTCTAAAAAGGTTTTCTTGTTCATGATAGTTGCATGAACAGCTCTGGCTCTTATAGGAGGCCAAGCTCTTGAATGGGGTCTGTGAGCAGCATGTTACAAATTGCTAAATGATGACATAGACCCACTGCAACCCTGGATCTGGGGCAGTGAGCATGGCTCTCAGAGGCAGTGAACATGCCTCTGCCATGTTAGACTGGGCAGAGCAAGCAGGCAGGGCCTCAGAGTTGGTCCTAGCAATGCCTGCTTAACATTAAAGAAAACACTCTGGTCAAAAAATAATTATAGATATGCACACAATAAGGACAAATTCAGATGGAAAAGACTTTCTAAATGGGTCACAGTGTCAGATAAATGCATGTAGGCTTGAGATAAAGAGGAAATAGAGTATAGACAGTTATAATATAAAAGAGTACAGACATAGATTAAAGGAGTAAAGAATAAAATGAATATTGAACTTGTAGAAAAAGTAATAGAGTAAGAAAAATAAGCCATGCAAAGAAGAAATATACCCAGAAACACCTAAACTATGTATAGTGTTGTGCTTTCTTTGAAATTTTTGACTGTAAATGAGCTAAGTACAGAGAAACATTTAATTGTAAGGCTTTCAATCTTAGTCAACATATATATTTTAAAGGTATCTTGACTTTAAAATTTGGATCTAAGGATTTGTTGCTTTGGAAAAAAGGATCTGCTTTTGTTTTCACAGTAGATCAGAACCTGTGGATTTTTTCCAAGCTAATGTGGTTTGATAAAAACAAGACCCCCCCCACAAGGTCTCTAGGAACCCTAAAACATAATTTTCCCAAAAAAGCAAAGCAGTTTGATGAAAATTATGACCAAATTCCTTAAATGATTGTTTATAAATATTTATTTATATGTATAGGGGATAGCTATAGAGATGAATACTTTGAATTGATATGGATCTTGGTTTATTGATAAAAAATTAAGGTCAATTTTGTTATATGTGTATTTTTGCTCTTGTTTAAGGGATTGTATTTGTGAAGTTCATTTAAAAGTAGTCATCTAGAATAGTCAAGCTTGTAGTCATGATAGGTTTTCTGGATGTACAGAGATTATATTTCAGACGGATAGGTATTCTTCAAACCTTTCAAAAGCCTACAGAATATGGCATTTAAAATGTTTTAAGAACTTAGGACTTTTCAAGACAATGAGACACATCTCCTCCTGGCAGCGCCAACCTACCTCAAGAGGATGACAGGCATCAAAGAGTTTCTTTATGGAGTTTATTAGCCATTTGGGCAAGGAACCTGCTCTTGCCTGGACTGTTCAATGGTATGCTGTATGAACTGGACATGCAGGACCCACAGAGAAATGACTGCTAAACTTGCCTAAAGGTGAGACAGTCCTTCAGGGTTCCAGCTTCATGAAAGAGCCTGTCAGACATTCTGCAAAATACAGAAGAAAGAGACTAACAAACTACCAATAGAAGAGAAACAGTCTTTAAAATTTTGTGCTTCATGGAAATGTCTGCCAGATACTATGGGCCTGTAGGCTGAAGGTGGATGCTCCAAAGTTACAGAAGAACTTTGGGTGACTGTCCAGCCAATAATATGTCTCTGTCAATCCTAGAGTTTTGGAAGTCGATTACAATGCACTTCCTGTTAACTTAGGTAATAGCATATCTTTCTCGGGTCTTTGAAGAGTTGTAGAAAGAGAGTTATAGTTTTCCTTAGTTATAATAAAAGATAAAATAGATATAAATATTGTAACTGTAATTCTTTCTTGATGCCTGTTTTGTTATATGTAATTTTACTATGTTAAAGTTAAAGCCATTCTTTTTATTTAGATAGAAAAGGGAAGGTGATATGGGATTCCCCTCCATATGCGGCAAATATGATTATTACCATTGGTTAATAAAGTATCTGCTTTGGGCCTATAGCAGGGCATGATACAGTCAGGCAGGAAATTTGATATATAGAGAGAAGAGATGGAGTCAGAGAGATGTCATGTAGCCACTGAAGGAGAAAGATGCCTGTGGGAATTTGCTGGAACCTTGCCAGTAGGCCACAACCTTGTGGTGATGCACAGGTTAACAGAGATGAGTTAATTTAAGATATAAGAGCTAGCCAGCAATATGCCTAAGTGATTGCCCAAGCAGTGTTTTAATTAATACAGTTTCTGTGTGATTATTTTGGATCTGGGCAGCTGGGAACAAACAAGCAGCCTCTGACTACACATTGAAACATGAAAGAAGCAGTATGGAGTTTCCTGAAACTTTCCCATTTCAAAAATAAAACATAATGACAATTGGAAAGTAATGTCCTCTCTTGATTACATGTCCATTTTTGAAAAAGAAAGAAAGCTTTAGGAGGAGAGAGGAAGGTAGAGCACTCTTTGCCTTGGCTCTTATACACTAACTTGGTTTCTTCTTGTGACTTCCATTGTGTAAGCCAGCTCAGGTGGAGAGTTAACCTGAAACAAGGTGAAAGTCGGTTCTGTTTGTTATGACTTAGATAAACTTAAGAAACTCACTTATCCCTTACCCCATAACAAGGACATGCTCCACGTGGAACTTGCTGAATTCAGGAAGCCACCATTAGACTCAGAAATTTTCCCCCAATCCTATATCAAATCACATTTACACAAAAATCTACACCAACCTCATCAAAGGAACTCTGAGTTCTGATCCACCACATACATACAAACCACGGTCATAGCAGGGTTTAAAGCACCAATGCTCTTGTCACAGTTTCCTATGAGATGGCCTCACATTGAATGTTTCTGTGTAATTAGAAACCAACTGGGTTAAGTGGACGCTCTAAGAACAGCAATGAAGATGGAATATACTAGAAAGATACTCTGATATCTCTCAACCTTGAAAGTAATCCAGTCATGGGTAACCCATGCTATGGGTTACAGATGTTCTGGAAGCTTTGCCTCTTAAAGTGCTGCCTCCAGTAGAACGACTCCTCCCAGGCTTCAATTCTATCCACCCAGGCCCTGTAAGTCAGCTACCCATTGTTTAAATTGCTGCTGCTACCAAATAAAGCTCCCTCATTTCCAAAAAAGCTTTCGTCATTTTCAAATTATAGGACATTTTAGGGGGCTTTTTTTTCTCTTTATGGACAGTGTACAGTTTTCACCACTGCACCCAACCAAGACGTAGAAAATCATCTATATGCCAGAGTACCTGAACCCCCTCTTGCTCTTCCCAAGTGAGTCAGTTAGAGAACTCTTACCTAAGAGAAAGTCACCTCTCCCCCGTGCCGAGAGCCACAGCAGTAATCCTGCCAATGCTACCTCTGGCCTTAGGAACACTAAAAGAGCCCCCTCCTGCCAGGCTGTACTTCTCATTTACTGTGGAATTACATGGAGCCCCAAATACCATTACAATGGCTATTATATTTTTTAAAAAAATGTTTTCCTATTAAAGTACCTGCATTAATTCAGAATTTTCTGTCCCCAGGGTCTAGCTATCCACAAAAGCTGAGATATAAGAGATTTCCCTTAGGGAAAAATATACATATATATTTCCAGAACAAGGGAAGATAGGAGGCTGATTTGGATAACCCCTGGAAAGTGACAATCATGGTGTATTGACCTATTCCATCCAAACTCCTCCCTGGCCAGAGAAAGCCAAATTCAAACACAGAGGGCATTTCCCCCTCTGACTCTTGGGGTTTTAAGAGGAGACAGTCCTGCAGGATTGGCAGAAATTCAAGAGGGGTCTGCCTTAGCTTTCATGAAAGCCTTAATTCCTGTGCCAAGCAAGGCAGCCAGAAGCTACTAGATGGTGCAGCCTGATAAAATGTGTGGCAGGCAAAAGATCAGGCCAGGGATTCAAGGAGAACCACCAGCAACCCTCAGGAAAATGACTGTGTCTGTGGGCATGTAGGCGATCAACCAGAACAAACCATGTGTTCAGCTGCCAGTCTAAGTGCACTGTTGTACAAGATCACAAGCACATGCATACACCATAAAGACACAGACACACTCAGGGAGAGACAGAGACATAGACACACACACACATGCACACACAGACACATACACAGAGAGACAAACACACACACAGAGAGACACAGACACACATATATGCACAGAGAGACATAGACATAGCACACACAGATGCACACACACATACACAGAGAGACACACACAGAGACACATACACAGACAGAGACACACATAGAGAGATACACACACATACATACATACATACACACACACACACACACACACACACACACACATACCTCATCTACCTAACTCTACAGCCTGGTCCTCTGATAGTCCCCACTGATAGTCTAAGCTTCCTCTACTAGGTTCCATGCACAAAACACTTCCTCTCTGCAGCCATCCCTCAAGGGTGATCCATGTCTCGGTGCCTTTGCACTGGCACAGCTCCTGTGGACCCTCTTGTCTTCATGGCAGATGTGATTCTATTGGGCCTAACTTGGTATAGAATAAGGGCTTATGTCTGCTTACAAGTCCTGTGTTGGTGCCCTAATGTGATAGCATTAAGAGGTAGACAATATAAAGAAGCAATGGCCCAGCCCTGCCTCAGCTCTCTGCATGTACATATGAAGCAAGAGGGGCCCATCAGACACAAGCTCTACTGGTGTCTTCTTGATTTTGGACTTTACTGCCTCCAGAGCAGTGAGGAATAAATGCTTGCTGTTTAAGCCACTCAGCCTATGCTAACCTGCTATAGCAGCCGGAATAGCTGAAGATGTAACCTGGCCTCCTATGAAGACTCCCTAGTCCCTCGGCCCTGAGACACTGCCAGATCCCATTTCTGAATGTTTACAGCATGTTGCATTTCTCTGTAGTAAGAATCTGCAGGTTCTCATTTTCTTTACTCTCACAACAGACCACATGCCCCAGCCTGCTTACCTTTCCCTTCCTAACTTAGATCACAGTGTTCAGGTAAGAGCAGGAGCTCCTGAGGCTTGTTCTGTGACTTTAAAGAAACTGCTAGAATAGAACTGACTTTTATGTTAAAAGTCCAGAAAGGGCTCCCATAAAGGCTTAGTTTGTACCAGGCGCTGAACTATATGTTTTATACACACAGTCTCATCTCACCTTCCCCTCAACACTGCACAGTGTGTTATCAGTGTTCAGTACCAACACCTGATTCAAGGCTCATTCAAGAACAGCAAGCAAAGGGACAGGGGCTGAACATCTCTTCAAGTCCCAGCTCTCTAAAGTTCTTTCTAAATGGGCTCTACTCCTTGCAGCGAGTTTAATATTCACCTTTAAAATGATGCCATTTAAAAAAAACACATTTTACACTTTATCAACATCCCATAGCTTAACAACATCCATGCACATCAGTCACTGAAAATGTCAGTCCTAGAGGGAAGCAGATGGAGCTAAGAGGAAACTGGGAATGATGGTGTCATTGTCCCTACCTTATCAAAGACAACCCTCTCCACGTGAATATGTTCAAATGAAGAATAAATGTTCTCAAAGGAATAAAAACAACAGAGTGACTTCAGCAAAACAAATAAAATGGTTTTAGTGAAGGATGCATTTTTAAATGAGACGAGCTTTCTAGGCACTATTGGGTGTTTCATTCTGCTACCATAGTGAGGGCTGCACTTGACAAAGCTTTCTCTACAGCTTGGACACATTAGGAGGTTGTCAGAAAAGTCGAGCTGGTGGTGAAGATCTATTTCTGAAGGTGTTCAGAGTCACCAATTAATAAGTCCTCATATTATTCTTCTATAGCTGGGGGCATCTGGATGGGGCTCCAGTTCAAAGCAGCCCCAGTTTGTATGTCATTCATTCTAACTCTTGGAGACAGCTCTTGCCTCAACCTTACCTCCTCCATTTGCCATGAATTCTAGAAACCTGAGCCCCTTAACCAATGGATTAGTTAACAAAACCTTGAATTATTCTTAAGTAGCTCTCTGTTTACTGCAGCTGCATCGAACTTCTAAGTATAGCCACAAGATTTTTGGGTTGCCAGTCTATAATAAGCTCTGCTAGACAAATGCCCATTTGTAAAGTCATGGGTAGACATGGAACTATAGAGTGCATCTTCTTTTAGTTGAATCATAAAAGCATAAAAATTGTACATATTAATATAGTATCCTGTTATTTTGATATATAATAAATGACTATATAAGTAATTAATGTTTAAATCAGGGAAAACATACTATTCTTCTAAAATATTATTTTTACAAGTTAAAAGCTTTCGAACTCCTTTCTTCTTCTTTCTTGAATGATACAGCACCTAATTTACAGTCACCCACAGCCCAGTCCCCAACACAGCTTCTTTCCCTGTCCACCTATAACTAACTGCCCACTGGTTAATGCCTCCTGCATTTCTTCCCTGCCTGGCACCTGGTAGCCATCTTCCTACTCTTGCCTCTGTGAAATCAACCTTTCAGATTGCACATGTGAATTCATGTGTCCTTGTCTTTCCATGTCTGGTTTGGTATAATCATTTCTAGTTGTAGTCACATTGTCGCAAATGACAGGGTGTCCTTCTTTCCATGGCTGAACAAGGTTCTATTGCATGTGTACCACACGGTCTTCATCCTCTCGTCAGCTAAGGAACACTTACCTTGCTTTCTCTGCTTGGCTATGTGCTGCGTGAACAGGCATTACAGATGCCCCCTCTATATATCGATTTCATTTTGATTGGATAAACACCTAAGAGTGGAACAAGTAAATCAGATGTTAAATCTGTTTGCAGTGTTTGAGGGACCCTCCATGTCCCTTTCTATAATGGCAGCACTAATTTATGCTACAACAGTGTGTAGTGGGATGGTTCCCCTCCTCCATGTATGCCCAGTCCTTGTCACATTCAGTTTTTTAATAGCCATTTTCCTTATAAGGTGATATCTCACTGTGTTGGTTTTGATTTGTATCCCCTGAACAATTTGTCTTGTTGAGTATTTCTTATTGGTAATGTTGGGATTTTTTATGTACCTGTTGGCTATATAAATATCTTCTTTTAGGAAATGCCTTCCAAAAATTTGATTGCCATTTTTAATATGGTATTATGGGCTTCCTTGCTTTAGAGATTCTCTATAAAGACTAGAGAGCTGGCTCGATGGTTAAGAAGTCTTACCGCTCTTGCAGAGGCCCAGGGTTCAGTTCTCAGCAACTATATGGTGGCTCCCAACTACTTGTAATTCCAGTTCCAGGGGATCCAATGCCATCCTCTGGCCAATGGAGACACTGCACACAAATGAGCCACATACATTCACACAGGCAAACACTCATGTATATAAAAATAATAAATAAATCTTTTAAAAAGAATTCTCTGGTGAGGTATTTTGAATAAGAATGAGCCCCACATAGGCTCATAAATTTGAATGTTGTGTCACCAGAGAGTGGCACTATTAGAAGGTGTGACCTTGTTGGAGTCCATGTATCCCGGGAGGTGGCGGGGGGAGGTGTTCTGAGGTTTCAAATGCTCAAGTCAGGCCCAGTGTCTGTCTGTCTCTCTCTCTCCCTGCTTCCTGCTGATCCAGATGTAGAACTCTCAGGTTTTCCTCTAGCACCATGTCTGCCTGTGTGCCACCATGCTTCCCACCACTAGGATAATGGAACAAACTTTTGGACCTATAAGCCAGCCCTAATTAAATGTTTTCCTTTATAAGAGTTGCTGTAGTCATGGTGTCTCTTTTCACAGCAATAGAACATTGACTATGACATCTATTTATCCTAGACACTAACCTTTTGTCAAGTGTATAGTCTACAAATAATTTCTCACCCAGTAAGCCCTCTCTTTGTTCTCTTGATAGTTTTCTTTGCTGAACAGAAGCTTCATGTTTTGTGTAACTCCATTTATCTATATTTTCTTTTGTTTTGGTGCTTTGGGGCCCTTTCCCAAAGTACTATCCTGTAGTAAATAGGAGCATGGGCTGCTTTCAGCCCACCCAGCTCCCACATGGCTAGCTTATACCCCGAAATAACAACACAAAAATTGTATTCATTTAAGCACTGCCTAGCCCATTATATCTAGTCTCTTCTTGGCTAACTCTCACATCTTAATTAACCCATT
>LOEQ01001463.1:86459-115923 GCA_001685075.1 Bramus lutescens
GGGGAGGGATTTGGGAGGAGGGGAGGAGGTGGAAATTTTTAATAATAATAATAAAATGAGAAAAAACTAATGATGTACGAAAACAATGCTATTTTATGTCTAATAAGCCCTTGTCTGAAGAGTGGATGAGGAAACTATGGTACATTTATACAATGGAGCTATTTAAAAACATGACATCATAAAATTTGTAGGCAAATTGATGCAATTAGAAAAATATCATCCTGAGTGAGGTAACCTAGACCCAGAAAGACAAATATGGTGTCTATTCACTTATAAGTGTATATCAGCTATTAAATAAATGATAATCAAGCTACAATCCTCAGACCCACAAAGCTTAAGTAAAGAGGAGACCTCTAGGGGTACATATGGATCTCCCTGGGAAGGAGAATAAACTTTGTGGGTAGACTGGGGGGGGGTATAGAAACATGAGAAAGAATGACCAGGCATTGGGAAAGAATGAAAGGGAGAGATGGATGGAATTTGGGAGCTTTTATGAGGGACAGGGGTAGTAGCATAGTGTAGTGGAAACTTCCTGAAGTCTATGAGGGTGATCCTAGTGATGGAGGACACAGAGTCTGAACTGGTCATCCTTGGTATCCAGGCAAGGCTTTCATTCAGTTGAGTTGTTAGTCAAGGAGGTCCCTTGGAGATCCTGAAATGACCCAGGCTGATGCTAGGACAGAAGGTTACTCTCTGAAAACTGACAGCAGAGCTCTATTGCTGTTGACAGTATCTAATGTGAGATTCCCCTCTGTATGGTGTGAATATGTTTTATTATCATTGGTTAAGAAACAAGAAGCTTTAGTCTGTGCCTTGGCAGAACAGAGCTAGGTAGGAGTACTAAACTGAATGCTGGGAGAAAAAAGTCAGAGTCAGGGAGATGCCGTGTAGCTGCCACAGACAGATGTAACCTTACCGGTAGGTTACAACCATATGATGATACACAGATTAACGGAAATGGGTTAATTTAAGCTGTAAGAACTAACTAGACATATGCATAAGCTAATAGGCCAAGAAGTGTTTTAATTATTACAGTTTTTGTGTGGTTATTTTGGGTCTGGGTGGCCAGAAACAAACAAACAGCCTCCAACCAACAAACATCCACACAGCTCATTGAAAGTAGAGAAGTAGAGTTGGTACTTACATGGAGCCTTCATTTCTATGTTCTACTCTCTTTGGCGCAAGATGATACTCTGAATCCACATGAATTCACAAAAGATAAATCTGGACAACAACCCAGCCATGAAGCCCTCGACCTACAATCTGTTCTTCCTACAAAATGTGCTGGGCAGTGGTGGTGCATAACTTGTAGTAGTGGCCAACCAGTACCTGGTTTAACTTGACACCCATGTCACAAGAGGTAGTTCATGCCCTACACTGCCTGGATTGCCAGAAATAGGAAACTGAACAGTCCACAGATCTAGAGTAGAACCAAACATGACTGTCAAATATAAATCAATGCAATTATTTCTAATGATATTCTGCTATACTCATAGATCAGTACCTTGTACAGTCATAATTGAAGAGGATTCCTCTGGCAAAAGATGGGAGTGGCTGCATAGAGCTACATCCAGATATTATTTGAAGAGAGAGTCTAAATTGGAGGTCTCCGTCAAGTCCCTCCCTCGGATATCAGGGAACTCCATGGAAAAAGAGGTAGAAAGATTGTAGGAGTCAGAGGGGATGAAGGACACCAGGAGAACAAGGCCCACTGAATCAACTAAGCAAGGCTCACATGGACTCACAGAGACTGAAGTGGCAAACACAGGGTCTTCATGGGTCTGCACCAGGACCTCTGTTTATATGTTATGGCTGTTGGCTTGGTATTTTTGTGGGGCCCCAAAAAAAGTGAGATCAGGTGTGTCTCTAACTCTTTTGCCTGCTCTTAAGACACTTTTCCTCCTATTGGGTTGCCTTGTCCAGCTTTGACATGCAGTCTTTCACCTTGTATTATTGGTTTTGTTTTTGTTTTGTTTCATTCTGTTTAGCTGTTGTCTCTTTGAGTGCTGCTCTTTTCAGAAGAGGAAACAGAGAGGGAGTGGATCTTGGGAAGAGAAGATGTGGTAGGTCACTGGGAGGAGAGGGATGAGGGGAAACTGTGGTCAAGATGTATTGTATGAAAAAAGAATCTATTTTGGTTACTAAAGATAAAAAAGAAAAACTGAAAAAAAGAATGTGTTGTGAGTGGAGGTGCCCTGTGTTTCCGGAAACCAACGCTTGTTTAAAAAAATAAAAACAACTCAGTACCAGTTGTATAATATGGACTTAAGAGGCATTAGTTAGAAAGGACCCAAATAATACGGGTTATTACTGAAACTCTTGGATGTCCATCGGATTGAATTCCTAAGACCCTACTGCTGAAGATCCTGAACAATTGGATTATAAGACTTTGAGAAATCAAGCTAGAGCTAGGTGGAAATTCCTCCCTGCTGGCTGTCTTTCATAGTTCCAGAGATGCTGTTAACAAGTTGCTGGGGAGAAAAATCCTCAATGGTCCGACATGACTGTGCATCTATGAGCTACAATCATGGCCCGTCTAGCAAGGTATGCCTTCACCCCTGTGTGCAGCAGTGGCGTGACTATTGGGGAGTAGGAACTGCTGCCTGCTTCTGCTCCAGACCCAGTCCACAGGAGGTAGTTTAGACCTTGTGCTGTAAACCTGGCCAAGAACCTGTGGCTGAGGAGGCCATAGGTCTGAAGAGAAAACTTAACCATCCTCTTTTTGCTAATGGTGTCGAAGTGCCTTCTCGAGACGTCTGGAGTTAGCGCTGCTGAGTCATCCTCAGAGAAGCTTCTTTATAAATGAGCAGTGGTCATTTCAGACCAATCACAGCTGCTGATTCATGTGTGGGGAGTAAATGGCTGGTGAGTGCTCTACCCAAAGCAGGACATCTATGTCACCCCTTCCCACAGAGAAGGAGTAGAAGGAATATAAGAGCCAGAAAGGAGGGCTGGTGCTGTAGTGTCTCCTGGACGTGGGATGGAGCTACAGGCATGAACTCATTGCAGCTATGGTTATTTGCACAAGACTTACACAAGACTGGGTCCGTCAACATTCCGCTACGCCTGGCGAAGAAGTTGATCAGACTCCTTCCCTTGTTTACTGTGTATGGGTAAAAATAAAAAATAAAAGCCGACATTAAAGTAGGAGGTGGTTATTGTTGAGAAGTGCCCAGCTATCTGGCTGAGTCTGGTGACCTAACTGGGAGCAATTGGAGATTAAGGACAAACACAAAGCAGACGTGAATCTGGAATTGGGTTACTTGACTCGTACCCTTGAATGGAATGAATACCTGATGGTTTTATTACATACAGGGAAAACAGGGAGTGGCCAGCTAATCTCAGTATGGGATCTCAGCAAGGGAAAAGTGATCTGGCAGTATTCTGTTAGCAAAGAAACTGCCCTTTGAGAATGCTGCACATATCCTTTTCTTGTTAAAGGTCAGCTGTTATACAAACATCTTCCTCCAACAAACATCTCAGTCTAGGGCATGGAGAAGGCCATGCCCTTTCCTTAGCCCTGAGACCTTTGCTCAGAACAAGAATGCACACTCACACAGGGGTAAATTTACTCCCTACAAAGAAGAGGGGTTTCAATAAGAGAGAGGAGGAATGAAAGGGTATATGCAATAAGTGGTGAAAATGTCCAAAACTCAATATGTATATGGCTTTAACTGTCAAAGATTTAAAAAAAAAACACCTTAGAATAAACCTAACTAAGGAAATGAAGAAGTCTATAAGGAAAGCTTCAAAATACTGAAGGAGAAACTGAAGAGAACACGGGAAGGTAGAAAAGCATCCCATGCTCATAGATAGGAGAATTACTACTTTGAGAATGGCTAGTCTATCAAAAGCAATCTGCAGGTTCAGTGCAACCCCATCAAAATACAATACCCTTCTTTACAGAAATATAGAATAATCTTAGAATTGAGTTGCTGAGAGTCATAGAGTCAGTCTTCCCCAGAGATGAGCAAACCAATTGGTTATTCAATACCACATGGTCAGTCCTGAAAACATATACAAGTGACTAAAATCTTATGGGCTGAGAGTGAAATATATAATGTCGTATTTATATGTTTAGGAATATATTTAAGAATACATGCATGCACATATACAGCAGCAATTAAAGGAAAAGAGGTCATGAATTTTAAAGAGAGCAAGATGGGATCCATGGCAAGGATTGGATAGAGGAGAGGGAAGGGGATATGATGGAACTCTATTACTATATTTTAAAGAAAAACAATTTAAATTTGTAAGGAAGGACAAAAAACTTGAGATAGGCAAAGCAGTCATGAATAAAGACAGTGCTGGAGTGTCTACATACCTGTTGTAGGTCGGGTCATACTATAGAGCCACAGTAACGACGACATGGAACCAGCGTGAAAAAAGACAAATAGGTAAACAGAATAGAAGTTCCCATCAGAAACCCACACACCTACAGCCACTTGATTTTTGAAAAACAGGTGTCAAGAATATACTGTGATGATTAGCATTGATTATCCACTTGACAGGCTCTAGAATCACCTAGGAGATGGCTTCTGGGTGTGTCCATCAATGATTATCTAGATCAGTTAACTGAGTCAAGAAGACCCACCCTGAAAGTAAGCAGCACCATTCCCTGTATTGGGGTAGTAGCATGTATGAAAGCAAAAACAACCAAAACACAGCATTTCTACCCATGTGTTTCCCAACTGAGGAGGCGAGGTGAACAGCTGTCTCTGCAGCCACCATGATGGATTATACCCTGGAACTACGAACCAAAGTCCTTGTTTCCTTAAATTGCTTTTGTAGGTATCTTGTTACCACAACAAGACAAATAACTAATTCATATACACTGGAGAAAAGTTAACCTCTTAAGATGCACTAAATGACACGGGAAAAGCTGTATCCATGTGTAGAAGAATAGATCTAATTTTCCAGATTCACTCTGCAAAAAATCAACTCCAAATGTACCTGAGACCTGAAATTCTAAAACCCATTGAAGGGAAAACAGTTGAAAATACAGGCATAGGCAGGGACTTTCAAAAAAGAACTCCAGTTGTGTAAGACATAATTCCAATAAAAAAATCAGACCTCATGAAATCATAAAGCTTTTGCATGGCAAAGGAAAAAATGGTGTGACAAGAGCCTGGTGCATGGGTTAAAATCTTTAATAGCTGTCTGACATCTGGCAGGAACTAATACATAGAACATACTAAGAACTAAGAAGACAGAGAGAAACAAGAAATCAAACAAGCCAATAAAAATGAGCTAATGAAATAAACAGACCGTTCTCAAGAGATGAAATATGAATGACCATCAGAGCACTGCAACTTAAAAATACACTGAGATTCAATTTCACCCAGGTCAGAAGGAAATGAATTGTGAAAACAAATGCCAACAAAGGGGCTTACACACTCTTACACACTCTTAGTGAGAATGCAGCTATTAAGTAAATCAATACTGATATCCCTCAAAAATCTAAATAAGAGCTACTACATGACTAAGCTACACCATTCCTGGACATCTGCCCAAGCCAGTATAGCACAGTTATCCTGGCATGCTGATGTTTAAAGCAGCACCAATCACAAAAGCAAACCATGGGACCAAACTAGGTATCAGATAACAGAGATGTGGTTAGGAAATGATGGTGTGTCGGCACAAGTGAATGTTTCACCTATAAAGAAGAATGAAGTTAGGTTGTTTGGAGGAAACTGGAGATGAAAACATTAAGAAAATTAGCCAGCTGGTAGTGGTGCACACCTTTAATCCCAGCACTTGGGAGGCAGAAGCAGGTGGATCTCTAAATTTAAGGTCAGCCTGGTCTATAGAGCGAGTTCTGGGACAACCAAGGCTACACAGAGAAACCCTGTCTCAAAAAATCACACCCCCCCCCATAAAAAAGAAAGAAAGAAAATTATGTCAGTCTCAGAAACACAAACCTCACATCTTCTCTCATTTGTGGTTTGTCTATTTTCTGCATCTTCATAAGATAAGTATGTATATATAACAACAGAACAGCAGAAAAGGAACTGGCAGGAAGGGGTGGAGAAAGGGGAGGGGAAAGGAGGAGGGGACAGAACAAGGTCAAAGTACATGTCTATATGAGAATGTGCTTATGTAACCCAGCGCCATGTACAGTGATCACACACTCTAACAACATTTGCCAATATTTCTCCTTCACAAAATCTTGTACTAAACTCCAAAATAGAAGCAACTTCCTTGTTAGGTAGGTAAAGGTACAGTGTCTGTATTTCAGCCAAGAAAATGCTTTACAAAGTCAAGGAGGAAATGAACAGAGTTGATAAAATAATGACATTCATATCATCTCTATTTAAAAATCATGCTGCAAATTGTCCACTCAGGAGTTTACCCTTGGACATTTTTAATCTCAGGTCACACTTCCTTCTGCCATTTGGCATCCTCCCAGGCACCATCTCTTTCCATCAGTCAGAGGGAACATTCGCCAAGCATAATTAGGAAAGTAAATCTGCTGGAGAAATTGTCATGTTTTCATTTAGATTTAGCCAACGCCAAACAATGGATAGCCGGTTCGTTTTCCTTCCCTGGAAATTTAAAAGCAAACAACAAACCAATCATCTAGACACATCTGTACTGGATGTGGGCTAAGCCTCTGTGGTTGGCTTTGCTAGCTATATGTTCATGTATGGGTAGGACCTAGTCAGTGCAGGACTTCCAAGACTAAGCCACAGTCTGCAGTGTGGGAAAACAGAAGCAAAGTAGACACTGTAGGTGAAGGACAGCAGGAGAGACCACTGTGCATCACAAACGGGCATATAATCTAGCATTCAGCTGCAGAAGAAAACTGCTAACCACATTGGCTTACGGAATTTATTCTGTTCTCTGGAACAAGCATTAGGGATCAGCATCTTAGTGTTCAGTTGTGGATCTAGGCTACAGCCATAGAGGAGGCTGGGTTGCTTATGACCAGCACCTCTCAGAGTGTGGGATGTGCCTCCCTGATCTGCTTTCTCAGCCCAGGACAACCTCTCAATGATTGGTACCATCCACAGCAGGCTGGATCCTCCCATGTCAATCATTAATCAAGAAAAGGCCCCACAAACTTACCTACAGGCCTGTCTGACTGGGGCGGGGGGCAGTTTTCTCACCATCCTCCTATATGGTCCCAGTCTGTGCCTAGTTGACAAACACTTAACGAGCACAGAATCTTAAGATATTTCCTATAGAATCATCTTGAAAATACATTACTTCGGGGCCTGTATTAAGTTGTCTACTGAAGAGATTTCTCCCAGACCTGTGGCAGTACATTTGGATAATAATCATTGGGAGGCTATGCAATTTATTTTCTTCTTAGATATTATATGCCTCTGTGTCCTCCAAGTGCCACGGTGGGTGTTTCAAAGCAGGATGACATGAGGAATCAAAAGCGAGGAGTTCACATTCGGAAAATACAAAAACGTCTCTGCCGGTTGCCACTTTAGGCTTCATTAGCTGTAATAACAGAACAAATAATCACGTGTTCCTCATAACCTCACAGGAGTTTTGAATGACACAGGACTATGAGAGCAATGTATATATAGCATTCTAAAAAGCAAAATTTCAGCTGAATGTCTGTGGTTCTAAGTCATACATTTTATGGTATTTTTATGAAAATATTCAACATTATGACACTAAGATAATTTTACATGATAAACAAATTTTTCTAAATAATAACATTCATTTTGTCATGGGTTTCTGTGGCTTTTCTAATTGCGACACTATTCCTATATAATTTTAGGAGTACATCTTCAATTAAAAACTGTAACAAAAGTAATATGTTAATTGTGATAAAAAAATAAATATACCAAACTCTTTCCATATACATAATAAAAAGGAAACAAAACTAGATTCTAGTGGCAGGTTTAATATTTTAAAGAATGTCATTTCATTCTTAGTCAAATAAGATAGACATTGAAATGTAAGCTTACTAAGTTATGGAGGCTTTCCCACTGGGTCAAACTAGAAATTTCTAAATAAATGCTAATATTTTTGTTTACATTCAACATTATTCAAAATAATCTGCTACCTTGTGTATGGCTCATCGATAATGGCATAACACCTGTGTGTCAAAGAAAAACATCGGACAAAACTGACCGGAAATGCTGAATAAGATAACACAGTAGGAGAAAAAGGGTCTCAAGCTCAGACAAGAGTCAGAACCCCCCCACCCCAACTCCTGTGAGTTCCACAAGAGCACCAAGCTACACAACCATAACATATATGCAGAGAACCTAGCTCAGACCTGTGCAGGATCCGTGTTTGTTACTTCTGCCCCCGTGAGCCCTAAGAGCCCTGCTTAGTTGATTCTGTGGGTTGTGTTCTTCTGAAGTCCTTGACTCCTCTGGCTTCTACAATCCTTCCCCTGCTCTCTTCTGTGAGGTTCCCTGAGCTCTGCCTAGCGTTTGGCTGAGGGTCTTTGCATTTTTTTTCTTCTCTGTTGCTGGATGAAGCCCCCAGATCACAATAAGAATATCATGAAGAATCATTTCATTGACTTTTTTTTCTGCTAGTGATGTTTGGTTCTATCCTGGATCTTTGGGCTGACCCACCTGTGGTTCCTGGCCATTCAGACAGTGTCTATCAGTCATGGACTCCCTCTCCTATCAGGGATCTCAAGTTGGAACAGTCACTAGTTGGCCACTCCCACGAGTTCTGCACCACCATAAGGCAGCGTCCTGCAGGCAGAACAGATTGTAGGTCAAGGTTTTGTGGCTGGTTTGATGTCCTGGTTCCACCACTAGGAGTCTTGCCTGGTTATAGAAGATGGGCTCCATATCCCCCATTACTACGAGTCTCCACTAGGGTCACTCTCATAGACTCTAGGGAGTTTCTACTGCTCTAGGTTCCTACATTGCTCCAAATGCCCCCAATTCCAGTCATCTCTCCTGGTACTCTCTCCCTCCACCCCTCTTGCTCCCCATTTGACCTCAGAACACCTGCAAAATCTATTCTATTTCCCCTTCCCAGGGATATTCATGTGCCCCCCTTCCTTAAGCCCTCCTCGTTACTTAGCCTCTCTGGGTCTGTGGAAAGCAGTATAATTGGCCTTTATTTAACAGCTAATGTTCACTTATACATGAGTACATACCATATTTGTCTTTCTGGGTCTGGGTTACCTCACTTGGGATTATATTTTCTAGTTCCATCTATTTGTCTTCAAATTTCATGATGCAATTGTTTTTAACAGCTGAGTAATACTCCATTGTAAAAATGTACCACATTTTCCATTCTTCAGCTGAGGGATTTCTAAGTTATTTCTAGGTTATAGTTATCATGAATAAAGCTGCAGTGAAGATGGCTGAGCAAGAGTCCTTGAGGTATGATGGAGTGTCCTTTGGGTAGATGCCCAAGAATGGTATCACTGGATCTTGAGGTAGATTAATTCCCAATTTTCTGAAGAATCACCATACTGATTTCCATAGTGACTGTAGTAGTTTACACTCCCACCACCAGTGGGGGAATCTTCCCCTTGCTCCTCATCCTCACCAGCATGAGCCATCACTGGTGTTGTTATTCATCTTAACCATCCTGACAGGTGTAAGATGGAATCACAAAGTAGTTTTGATTTGCCTTTCCCTGATGGCTAAGTGTGCTGAACATTTCTGTTTTTCGCAGCTATTTGAGATTCCTCTGTTGAGAATTCTGAATTTAGATTTTTACACCATTTTTAATTGGATTATTTGGTTTGTTGATGTCTAGTTGCTTATGTTCCCTATATATTTTATTCACTCTCTATTGGATGTGGGGTTGTTGAAAAGCTTTCCCATCTTGTAGGTTGCCATTTTGTCCTTTTAACAGTGTCTTTGCCTTACAGAAGCTTCAAGCGTCTCAGTTTCATGAGGTTCCATTTACTGAGTGTTGTTATTCTTGGTGTCTGCACTATTGGTGTTTCGTTCAGGAAGTGGTCTCCTTTGCCAATGTTTTCAAGGCTATTTCCCACTTTCTCTTCTATTAAGTTCAGTGTATCTGATTTTATGTTAAGTCTTTGATCCACTTGTACTTGAGTTTTATGCAGTGTGATAAGTATGGGTCTATTTGCATTATTCCATATGCTGACATCCAGTTAGACTAGCACAATTTGTTGAAGATGCTTTCTTTTTTCTGGATTCTTTATAAAAATCAGGTGACCATAAGTGTATCGATTTACATCTGGATCTTTGATTCAATTCCATTAATCAACCTCTATGTTTTTATGCCAAAAGCAAGTGGTGTTTATTACTATAGCTCTGTCATACAGCTTGAAATTAGGGATGGTGACACCTCTGGATTTTTTTTTATACTGTACAGGATTGTGTTATCTGTCCTGAGTTTTTTTTTAATATTTTTCCATTTAAAGTTGTATGATGTCCTTTTAAGGTCTGTAGAGAATTGTGCTGGGATTTTGATGGGGATTTCACTGAATCTTTATATTACTTTTGGTTAGATTATCGTTCTTACTATGTTAATCCTACCAATCCATGAGCATGGGAGATCTTTCCACCTTCTGATATCTTCTTCAATTTCTTTCTTCAAAGACTTGAGGTTTTTTTCCATACAGGTCTTTCATTTGCTTGGTTAGAGTTACCCAAGACATTTTATATTGTTTGTGGCTTTGCAAAGTGTTGCTTCCCTGGTTTTGTCCCCAGCATTTATGCATAGGACAACTACCGATTTTGTTGTTGTTGGTACTAATCTTGTATCCAGCCATTTCACTGACAGTTATGGATGGTGACATTTACGAACTGCTGCTCTGGGACACAGGGTAGGGTCAGTGCCAGATAGATTCTGGGGGTCACTGACCAGCCAGATTCACTGAAAGAGCACAACACCCAATGTTCCCCTCTAGGTCCATGCATAGGCATGTACAACTGGTACACACACACACACACACACACACACACACACACACACCATGCAAGTCACATACACACATAGAAAAGGGAAGAACTGTTATATGATTAATTGTTATTGTTCAAGGTGAGACTAGAATGTTTCAAAATGTAGTGTAAATACAGATTTGGTTCAGCTTAAGCTAAATTCAAGGACAGTTGTCCAAACGTAGAAACTACATGTGCAAAACTTTTTGAAAATGCTGAAACCTGGGCTCTCTTCAGAAACTATGGTTTAACTTCTCAGTAGTATAGGCCTGAGAACAAGATTCAAAAACAATTTTGAAGGCTTCCCACATACATGTATTACACTGCCTAAAGTGAGGCAAAAGGTAGTCCATAATTGAACTAGCATAGCTTTTTTTCTTAGTATCCACTGCTAATCATAAATGAATACTCTTTAAAATACTTCAAGTCAAACAGTGTGTACCCATGTAAGTAACAAATACACAGTGAAGAAGATCTGCCTTCCATGATCTGATATCTTGGTAACATTTTGTTTTCACAGAAGGGAAGTGATTAATTGCAAGCTGAGAACAAAGGAAACCATGAGGTAATTTGAGATTTGGGGGATTAAAATAACATCATGTAAATTACATAATCTGATACTCATCTCTTAGGGACTAGGACACTGAGCTAGGATGAGGCACATCTGAGATTAGAGTTCATGTGTCCTAGAGTAAGAAAGTGGTCAGCATCTTGGTGAACCCAGCTCTAAAGTGTTCCTCCTCAATGAGTTCTCAGAACTCAGAACTGCTTAGGTGACAAGACCCAGAGTCGAGATAGCCCAGAGACCTGGGATAAAACCAAATATTACTGCTATAAAAGAAAAAGAAAAAAATAAAAAGACTCCTAGTGATATTCTGCTATACTCACAGGTTGGCATGTTATTCAGACATCACCAGGGAGGCTTCCTGCTGCAGCAGACTGGAACAAATACAGAGACCCCCCACCAGACAATACGCGGAGACACAAGCCTGGGAATGGTGTAGGAGGTCCTTCTGTACTTGTGTTGCTTTCATTGGTTGAATAAAGAAACTGCCTTGGCTTTTTGATAGGGCAGAACTTAGATAGGCAGGGAAGACAGAACTGAATGCTGGGAAGAAGGGCAGTGTGGCAGATGCCATGAAGCTCCTGCCTGAGACTGACGCTGGTTAGAATCTTTCCCGGTAAGCCACGACCTCGTGGTGTTACGCAGATTGGTAGAAATGGGTTAAATCAAGATGTGAGAATTAACCAATAAGAGGCTAGAGACAATGGGCCAGGTAGTGTTTTAATTAATACAGTTTCTGTGTGATTATTTCGGGTGTAAGCTAGCCAGGTGGGATGGAACAAAGGGGTCCTGCGCTCCTGCAACATGGGAAGACAGAGCTCTGAACAAGATGTTGCCATCAAAGCCTTCCCCTCAGAGCTCAGGGAAGCCTGCAGAAGAGAAAGCAGAATAGGTTGAGGAGACAGGGTTTGGAGGACATTGAGAGAAAAGACCCTCCGAAACAACCGAGCAAAGTTCATATGAACTCACAGAGACGGGAGCAGCAAGCACAGGGCCTGCACAGGTCTGTTCCAGGTCCTTTGCACATATGCTATAACTTTCAGTTTAGTACTTTTCTGGGACTCCTGAATGTGTGAATGGGCGGGTCTCTGATTCTCACAGGTTCTCTTGGAGCTCTCGTTTTTCTGTTGGCTGGCTTGTCCAGCTTCAATATGCTGATTTTCATTTAATCTTATTGCGTTTTATGTTTTGTTGCCATCTCTTAGAAGTCTGTTCTTTTCTAATGACAGACAGAAAAAGAGTAGATCCAGATGTGAAAGGAGGTGGGTAAAAACTGGGAGGAGTAGAGGGAGGGAAAACTGTATTCAGATTGTATTGTATGAGAAAAGAATCTACAGTTAACAAAAGGGGGAAATTATAAACTAAATTGCATTTAAAAAACAAAGTCTGTAATAAAGGTGTATATGATCATGCAAAACCGGATGGAGACGAAATAGAGGACAATTCTACATGGAAGTCATGCTGAGTAACAGACAAAGTCCTGCACAGCTTCCCAAATGAGCTGATAAGCAAGACAGGGCCAAGATGTCAATATCCTGCTTGTCCATCATGGTGAAGAGTCCGGATGGTACCTCACAGGCAAGCAGAACCTGTGAAAGCAGAGTTGTAACCAGATTCTCATCTTTGAAAGGGCAACTTGCTAAGCAAATAGGGAAGAAGTAAAGCAGGAAGCTTGACAGTTATCGTCAATGTGTTCACTCAGGAGTGAAAGAAATCAATATAGTAACATATAAACTCAAGCCACAGAGCCTGGTGCTAAAGGCTACACCCACCACTTTCTCTTTCAGCCATCATCTGTTTGTAGTTTATAGTGACAATCCAACACCACCTTGCCCCTCTAAAACAAAGTATTGTGGTAACGTCCTATGGAGATTCAGATATTAGCATGGCAGATGTCAAACTAACTCTACCAAGACAACCAACTCTGCTTTCTCTGCTTTTTTTCAGGACACCACTTTCCTCTCCACAGGACCACTCAACTTCTTCCACAGACAGACTCATGGGAAATTATGTCAAACTTTACATCCAGCCAAAGATATTTCTATTTAAAGGCATTCTATATTTTCATAGCATGTTTCCCGAATATAAAAGTAATATATTTCCTAGTCAGAAACTTAAAAAATTATTTTCTAAAAGTTCTGATGCAAATCTTTAACCCAGTTTATCTCTAAGAATGAACACTTCTAAAAGTATAATTGTAGTATAATTTTAATTTGTCAATTTTGCTTTAATAAAGAAAAATATTACGCTCTTAATGCTTGGTATTTCAGACAAGTTTCTAAATTTGTAATATATTTGAAAATTACTTTGTACTTGAGTATTAAAACATTTTCTTGAGACAGGGTCTCACTATGCAGCCTGGACTGACCTGGAACTTCCTATCTAGACCAGGCTGACCTCTAACTTATGAAAAAAGGCCTGCCTCTGCTTCGCAAGTGCTGGAATTAAAGGGGTGTGTGCCATAATGCCCAGCCACAGACATTATTTAATGAATACTTAGAAGTCTGCCTTATTTTAGTCACTTTGACAAAGCACCTGCTAGGAGCAGCCTAAGGAAGTGGAAGGTTACTTGACCCATGGATAAAAGCTTGCTTATATAAAGATAAGAAAGCTTAATTGGTGATAAGGAAAAGTGACTCCAGAAATCTAAAAGAACTGAACATGTTCCAGATTTCTCTCTTACTGTGTTGCTGTTATATTAAGACTCCACAAGTTCATAGTCCTAACATTAATCAACAGAAACTGATAAGCTATCAATCTGGCAGAGTACTACCACTATAATGGATCCACAGCGAACAGCGCCTTACCAGGTCCAAGAGGCACCAGACAGCCCCACGGAGCCTGGACAGTGGGGTGAAATAGCCAGATATTCCTGGACTTGACCAGCACCCCAGCTTTCTCAGGTCCCCCAAAGATGATCAATGCCCCCAGCTCAGCAGGAAGCAGTCTCAAGAAAACAGCTTCCTCATCCCTGCCTCACCTGTTACCCCTTTATATAATAATCCAAAGGGAAGAATGTTAGTATCCAGGCATCTGTACTGGCCTTCCCTTAGGGTCCTGACAGGATACGTCCTCAGCTGCAGCCACTAAGAGCACACCCTGTGTACATTTTCTATGTTCTCTTATAAAAGGCTGGTCTTGCCCACCTCCCTCCTCCCTCCTCTCTTCCTCCACTCTTGTCCCCAGGGACCAGTCTCTGTCCCATCCCTGCCCCCTCTCTGCCCACTCCTCTGCCCCTCTCTTTGCTTCTTCTCCCTCCTCTTCTAATACACCTCCCATGTGAGCCCTGTTGTATGGCATTTCTCCTTCCTACGTTCTAAAATAAGCAATAACACCCTGAACCAACCCAAACAGCTCAGGATCAGGGTTTAAACACAAAAGCTTCTGAGAGATATATAGATATATAGATATATAGATGAGAGGGGGGGATTTTTACTTTCTAAGCATAAGTGGGATCTTTGCTTTTTCTTTTATATGTATCCAGACTTTTAAAACCTTACTGTAATATACCTGTGCCCAACTGTTTGACATTCTTCTTCCAAGAAAAACAAATGAAAAATGATATAAGAGATTTGTGTGTTCATTTATTTGTTTTCTATTCAAGGTATTTTGTATTTTTATTATTATATTTTTGTTATTCAAAACAATTTTTAAATTCAAATGTATTTTATTCTTCCCCTTCCCTGAATACCTCCAGATCCTCTCCCTATCTTTAACAACCCAACTTTAAGTTCTTTCTCAAAAAAAAATAAACAAAAATCCAATACAGCAACAAAACCCCCTTTAAAAAAGCCTATGGAGTTGGATTATATGTTGGTGGGCTATCCTGAACATGAGAAAAGCTCCTATGAGCTCACAGAGACTGAGGCAGCACGCACAGGGCCTGCATGGGTCTGCACCAGGTCCACTGTGTATATCATAACCACCAGTTTAGTGTTTTTATGAGGCTCCTGATGTGAGAATAAGTGGTCGCTGATCCTTGTGCCTTATTTTGGGCTCCTTTCCTTCTGTTGGTTTGTCTTGTCCAGCTTTGATGTGAAAGATTTTATCTTATTATATTTTATTTTGTTGTATTCTTTTTTAAAAAAGAATGAAAACACAGCCACTGGGGTAAAAGGTAACGAAAGTAAAGGTTAACTGTCATGTATACCTGCTGAAAGAGGGAAAAGCAGTTTCTCAAAGATCGTATCCTGATTGCTGTGAGAGAAAGGACAAAAAGGACAAAGACTATAACAGAAGTCTTGGGGTCTTGGCAGTCCAGAGAAGGACCAGTGTCCCAGAAGCACCTTCCATGGAGCAGCCACCAGGCTGAGCCTTAAAACAGAGTTGCAGCAAGGAAGATGCACTTTCTCCCTCCCAGGATTCATGCTCAACCAGGCAGAAGTACTTACAGGAAGGGCCCAGAAGAGCTGCTGTGGGGCCGGTGGAAAGGTTGCAATTATAAGTTTGAAAGGGTAACTGACTTTTAAGCCTCATTGTCTATTAATTCTTATTTTACAGAAATGTAAGATATCCCCACATTTACAGTTCCTTTCATTAAGTTCTGCCGAGACCTGGGTGCAACAGAAAACATACTGCCTTCATGAAGAAAAGAAGGTCACATCTGTAACTTTGAAAACTGACTTCTTTCTTTGCCAGATGCTCATCCAAGACCTACTCTATACCTCGCTGGCCAGTTTAAATCAGAACAGTTTTTGAGGAACATGGGTATTAACCCCCACATTCAGCATTTCTCAGACAACCAGTGATGGAATGTGTCTTTTCAAGGTTCCCTGATTCATGATTATTGATATAAAACGCACCGTTAACTGAACGGCTCCCCTGGAAAACTCTGATCCTCTCCTCTATTTGCCCAAGCACGGGCACCTGGTAATCCAGCCCCTGAGAGGGATATCTGAAAATCAAATGGGAAGGACAAAATGGGGGCTGTGAACTTCTCTGAAGAATGCACAAAAGTATTCCACTACTAAATAGATAGGAATGAATGCTGCTGTTCAGCCAGACCCAGACTCTGAAATATCTGATTAAAACTGATGTGCTTATCTAGCTCCCAATTCATCACAGGTGGGCCCACATTAATGGGAAAATGAGACTAAATTACCAGCATTTGGCAATCTCACTGAATGTCATTCACATTAGCTCAAAGCTCAAAATGCATTTTAAAATGCAGTTCACAGGTAGGGCATGCAAACAAAACCCCTCAGCAGCAGGCTCGTGGAATTCTGCTCTTTTGTAGGGGATTGCCAATAACACAAGTACCTCTACCCATAACACCTGGCCTGTGAATCAACAGAAGACACATCCAGAGAAGGCAGAGGATGATCTCATCTCCCAAGGTGTTCATGTCTCCCGGGAATGACTATTTAGTTTGGCCCAACTCTTCCCTAGCCTGTCAATCAGAACTTCATTAAAACTCTGAGTTCATTTAACTTTCCACGGAGATACTCTTCTGAGCATCCTCAAAAAGCACCCAAAAAAGTACAGCAGATTCAATTGCATCCCAGTGGGGAGCCATAGCCCTGTGGCAAATGGGCCCAGGCCTTCACATACAACCTGCAAAATGGAAATTCATCTCCCTTCTAATTAGTCTTTAGAAAGCTCTGTGCAGCAGCATGCAGAAATATATTCTGGAATAGCACAGCTTAGAGTTTTTGAGGACAATAAGACAGCATCAGTTTTGTTCACCCACAGTGTACACAGTGGTCCACAGTATCTCAAAACCACATCTCGGTGGTTTCTAAATAATTTCTCCCATTTTTATGATACCTACCATTACAGGTTTTTTGTGTTTGTTTTTGGAGACAGACATCATACAGCCTAGATTGGCCTCAAACTCATTATGTAGCTGACAATGACTCCTCTTGCTTATTAACCTGAAGAAACGTCAAAGTGGAAGAATCATCAGTAACGATCTTATTCACCTTCAGACCTGGCCTACTACACTGATGATCTGCTAAGCAAGACATGCCCACTGGTACAAAAGAGACATGGCTGTATCACGGTAGCCAACCACTTTCTGGTTGGAGAGAATTCATGTCTAGTACTCTAAACCTGGTCAAAAGTTCATCACTAGAAAGGGCATAATCGCTACTGGGGAAGCTACTGCAGCTATACTGCTAAATGGACATGTTGTGCCCATCAAGTAACCTTGGAACTATTTAGGTTTACGATCATAGACTGGTGCTTCCACCAGATTTGATCAAAGAAGCTTCTTTTTGCTGTGGAAAGTAATTATGACAGAATCACCTAACTGTTGGAAAAGGTGAGATTAAGTGATGAATGAATGCTCAGTCCTAAATGGCACATCTATACCATCCCCTCGAACACTTAGGGAACAAGAAGACTGGGAAGAAAACTCTAAGAGCTGGAGTAAGCGTGGAATGTCGGGACTGATGTCTCCTGGGCAGGATAGGGCCACTGCACTCTGCATTGCATTGAGTGCATTCCTCTGAACTCTCAGAAACTCTGGTTACCTGTACAAGACCTACAATGTTAGATCTATCAATTCCCCATCGCAGAGAAGGGGCAATGAGGCCCTACCCATGATGGAAGACCTATAGTGACCTGATGACTGCCATGAAGAAGAGATATGCCCTTCAGTACTGCAGTCCCTATTACGTTGCCCATGTTCTGTAAATGACCTTTGCCTCACGCACCTATAAGCAACCCTCATTAAGCTCACAGTGTCACAGAAAGAGAGAGCTGGAAACAGAAAAGAGGAGGGGCCTGGAGGGAGGGAACATAAGAGGGTAATGGAGAACAAATACAGTCAGAATACATCATGGACACGGAGAAAGTGTCAGGGTGAATCCCATTATTATGTATAATTAGTATATGCTAATAAAATTTTAAATCCTAACTTCACAGCTGTATGAATTGTGAATAAATGCTTATTTCAATGGAGCCTCCTTCCTTTACTTAATAATGATTTTTTGTGGTAATTAAATCAGATATATGAGTGGACACATAAGAATGTGTTGGCATTCCTCAGCCCAGAGGTAAACTTCCAAATTTCAGTCCCCACCCCATGTCATGTAGATGATGAACAATCGCAATGAACAATGACTCCAGCACATAAGAGGTACACAGAAAAGTATTAACTTATTCCCCTTTTCAACTAATGAATTATTTTTGAGTATTTAATATGAGCTCAGTAATGTGCTTTCCTGGCTAGAAAGGGATAATTTTGATACTCACGCAAGTAAAAAATGAAGAATTTTATACAAAGGAAGTATAACCAGATTTTTCCGGTTAATAATCGTTCTTGTGGTCAGTGTTCATCCATCAGGAAACAGAAAAGCCAAAAATAAAACAAAATTCTCAGTTCACAGCTGTTTTGGCTCTGTGATTATCTTACAGTAAGTGTCACCAAAACATCCAACAAAGAAAGCCAGCGAGAGAGGAAGGGGAGGCCAGAGTTCACAGCGATGGCTAAGAAGGGCTCACACTCAGCCCAGCACACATCTGTGATGGAGGTGATACTGACCACCACAGCAGGGACAGACAACACCAGCAAAGGATGTGTATAGATTCTTTTGTGTGTGAAGGTACCAAGAAAGCTGACAAGCTCTTCTCCTCACATCTACCCTCAGCTATGGCGCATGCTCCTTGTCACGGACAACCACTGCGATCCCCACTGGCATACCTACGTTTCTTCTGGGGGGAAGAAAAAGAAGCAGAGTATCTAACTGTTGGACTGTGTCTGGGACTAACTTGATTTTACGACTCAAAGGCCCGTGTTTTAAGAACCTCACACAGCCAAGGCTGTGATCAACCGAAAGGAAAAGCCAAAAACTAAACTTCCCTCTGACTCTGACCCACCATGCTAAAGATGCCACCCAACTATCTAATAGAATTCATATCTCATTGGCCAGAATTTAGTCACATGGCACCTGTTGACAAAGGAGGTCGTGGTCACCTCAAAAAGCCTGATGTCCTCGAAAGAAAGGACTGTTTGTTACTCAATGAGCTTGAGCCACACAGTCCACAGAGAGCAGCCCACGTGGATCCTTAGCCCTGAAAATTACGCTGAGCCCATCTGAACACAGAGTTCTAAGTATCTGCCGCCCACAGCGGGGATAATGACTTGAGAATTTATAAAATCGGGGCTCTACTTAATTTAAAAGAGCTTAGAGGGCTACTGAGACTCGAACTGCCCCAGGCTCCCCTGGGCTCCAGTACCACGTGAAACAGCCCGGGAGGGGCTAAGGCAGGCTTTCCCAGGCCAGCTCTCCAGGGCATGTGCTTCCCTGCAGGTGCCTAAGCCCCAGCAAGCAGGAGGAAGAAAGATGCAGGCGCTGCCAGCACTGACAGGGCCCTGATTAGGGACTAAGTTTTCTCCAATCCCCTCTCCACCCAACCACACAGTGTCGTTTTGAAGACTAATTTGTGGTAAATGAAGGGAGAGGAGCTATCAGGGCCAGGAATTGGTGGCAAATAATAGGAAAGAAGAGCTATCGCTTGATGAGGGTAATAACCTTTCTAAAGCAGTGTCCTCCTGCATTAGATTTTCCATGAAATTATTTAAAACAGCAGGGAATCCAACATCCCCTCGTTACTAACCTCTAGTGTGTGCTTACTGAAGAAAATCCAAGGGATATTTATGTGTCCCCCGCCCAGGACGAACTATGATGTCCGGGACCGAGGCAATGGAACTGCTGAGGAACTCGGAGCCCTGGATTGTCTTTTGTCTCCCTCAGGAAGCACGGCTGTACTTCTTGTCTATGCAAAGTCACCCCTTACCTTATTATGATAAACGGTAGACCAGCTGTCACTTTCTAGCCTTTAACGGTGTATTCCTAAAAGGACAGTCTTCTTGGCAGCTAGCCCCCACCTCTCACAGAGGCTTGGCTATGACAAATGCAAAAGGCAAAAGTTGATTGCTTCACAATCCTTTCTGAAGAGAAAACACAAGGGCCCGGAGCCTGGGCCCCGCGGCGGGATGTTACAGCAAGCACTAACCACACATATTCAGGAGGATATCTTGCCACAGCTTGTCACATCCCTGGGAGTAAATCTGTCACAACCTGAGTCGTGGTAGAAGCACTGCGGTCAAATATGTTGAATTACAGTCAGATTTTTGCATTAATTATAATAATTATCTCATAACCATCATTCCATCACGAAAACTACTTCACTGTGACACTCTGCTCTTGGTTCTAGGACTTTCAAAATTCCCAAATTGCAATGGGAGTTTAAAAATAATTTCTGATCAAGGTTACAAAGTGTAAGCTTTTACAGATTTATGGGTTTTTTAAACAGTATTCAAATAGATGATAATTAATATATAGAAATGCTTGCTACTGCTGATTGGATTCCATACTCCCTAGAAGTTAGAAGGATTTATTTTTTGCATTTTTGAAGAGCTATACATGTATAAATTATAGGTGGTTGTGACTTTCAAAGTTATAAATATACTGGAGGACCCTGGTGGTACCTTACCAAACAGCTGTTTGTAAAGAATATGCCTCTTGAGTGCCTTGGGGAAAGCTCAGAACATTGACGTACTGGTTAAATGTTCAAATTGTTCAAACAATGAATATTTCTAAAAACAAATGGGAATTAGGAATACTCTTCCTGGGGCTTGAAGCTTGGTCTAGAGAAGCTCTGTCAAAATCATTTCCAGTCTTCTGTCTTTTCTCTCCTTTTCCCTTCCCTTCCACTTCTGAAGCAATTTAATTCAAAAGCTAGAGCTACACCAAGTAGCATAGCAAAGGGGGGAAGGTGGCAGCAGGCCCCTGGGGCCGAGCACTGGTACTGGAACCCCAGGGGTGGGTACAGGGGTATTTCTGGAGACAGCATCCTCTAATGCTCGGCAATTGGAACCCAGGTAGCTTAAAGAGAAGGCAGGGCTAGGTCCCAGCAGCAGAGGGAGGGAGGAATACCCTGAGGGTAGGACCTTAAGGGCAGTGGTGGACAGTAGGCAGCATTCAGTGACTTGCAACATGGAGTGCTGTGTCACAGAAGGCGTTCCTTTCAGAGAGGAGGTCCAGTCCTGGTTGGAAGGTATCAGAGTGTGGGTAAAACTGGAGAGGTTTTTTAAAGCATTCATTCAACGGCCCAACCTTGGAGGCCAGAGCACTGTAGCAGGCAAGTGGGCACTCTAAGGGAGAGTAACTGAGCATGAAGAATTTAAGCTTGAGCTCTGTGAGGAAAGCCCCCAGACAAGACCAAGGTGCCCAGTGGAAAATGAAGAAGCTCAATGAGGTCGAGGACATTTAGGTAGGAAATACAGGAAAGCCTGGAGTCAGATGGGCAGTGAATTTGAGCCAGGAGAGGAAGCATTTCCTGCAAGCATGCTGACAGCCCAGCACAGGGTGATGGGCCTAGAGGTGAGGAAAAATTCTGTGTGATATACATTTGACATACATCCAGTGGTGCGAGAGAACCTCCGAAGGATGAGATAGGTATCCAGATGAGGACCAGGCAACACAGAAAGGACGCATCAAGCCTAGCAAAGATTAAGCTTCCAGACCAAAGGGTGAGTGGTCAAATGCAGCTACCATAGCCCTAGTGAGGTTTAGTATAATAAAGATCTAGACCGACTAGTAGTGATGATAATTGTAAAACGCCAGAACTGAAATGCCATGACGAGGTCATGTGACACAAGGGTTGGCCCAGCTCAAGGGGTCTGAGCCAAGCAGGGTCTGGAAGTAGTACGTATCTAGGGAGTTGTTGTTTCTAGGGAGCCTGACTGAGTCAGGGCATGTTAGAGATGTGAGGAGTATCAGCAGGTAGGATAAGGTGGTAGTGGGGTAGCTTGGAATTGTGGGCTCCTGGTAGACTGAGGGGATTGTATCAGAGACCAGGCTGAGAGATGATGTCCATGTGGAAAGTTCAGGCTGCTGGGAATGGGTAGATGTGTTTCTATAAGAAGGGTGGATGGGGTAGCTGCAACAGTATTGGGCATTTGGTTATTATTAACAGAGGAATGCTCACATGAATGTGTGTATTAAAGATAATGACAATCATATGTCTCGTTATCAAAAATAGGTCAAATATGGAGATAAAGATCAATAATAAATCCTATTGATGTGGTTTCTGCAGCAAATGTATTTAGATAACTATAGACTCCCATACAGATGCAAATGTGTGTGGTTGTATGAATACTTACATATATGACCTGACTCAGTCTGATGGGGAGATCTGAGAGCAAAACCATTCAAGAACTATCTGCATATCTAGTGTGGTCCTAGTTTCTAAATACAACTTTCCTATACACGTGAACTGGGACACTAGACAGAAACTATTGATTCACTAGGACATGACAACACAATGAGCTGCAGCATCTTTTAGTGTCAGAAAGAAAGTGCTCCAAAAAATGCGAGGGACATGTCAAAAAGACACAGTGCCAACTTGGCAGAGTTCACACTGATCAAATCAGGAAAGATGTGAGCACCAGAACGAACAAGAACAGTAACAAAGCTGACAGTTACTTCAACACAAAAATCCATAGTCCATTTTTATGTAAATAAAAATAGATGTATAATAATGAATTAAAGATTTGATGAAGCCTGGAATATTTACACAGTCTAAGAGCTCCTCCCCTCAAAGTGCATATTCATTACAGTGAATAAGAGGAGAGTCACCTCACAGTGCAGATGTTTGGAAGGTACTTCCTTAGCGATGATCAAATGGACACTATCAGCAATGGGGTAAAACTTTTATGGCTAAAATTCAACAAGAAATGCAGCATTGCTTCTAAGATGCCCAGCCTGAATCTAATTATGGAGGTGCAACAGACAGATCCCAGCTGAAGAACAATGACAGAGAGAATCAACTATAATCCTCACAAGTAACACAAACTTGCAGACCGCAGGACAGAGGAAATGTCCCAGACTGGAAGAAACTGAGGAAGACATGCCCCCAAATGCAGTTTGTGGGTTAAATGGAATTTTTCTGTTTACAAAGGATATCACTGGACCAGCTCCCTGAAATGAGAGGAATCTGAGAATCAGATGGGAACAACATGTTATTCTCTTAATTCTGGTTTTCCCTGACATTGCCCCCATAAAGTGGCTCAGTTGTTGGGAAATGCATTAAAGCATGGGCTATCAGGAATCTACCCTCCAAACGTTCCAGGGAGACAATAAGTACTGCTTTCAGTGAGTTCCCTTACTCAATATTGCTACAGGCCAGTGTATGCCTTCAAAGCGTGTGCCTGTGATCCCAGCACTCAGGGGCTGGAATTACGAGGCACATCATGAATTTGAGGACATCTTAGATAAATAGTACATTTCAGGCAAGCATGGACTAAGGATCCATGCAAAAAAATAAAAGCCATAGTAGCAAAAAAAAAGACCATTACATTTTAAAGTACAAAATATTTCACTCTTAATTTAATTGTTTCATCCTGAAGAATGATCTGTTAACTAAAATGGGTACAACAGAAATAAATAGAATTTAAATCTAAAAGAGACAAAAACATTAAAATTAATTGTAACTGCTTAAGAGTTTAAAGACGTCAGTCAGGTTAGATGAGGCAGTTTTCCACACACAAAGGAAATACCCATGTACGTCACAGAACTGGGGTTAGTAATAGTGAAAGACTCTTTCAAATGGGGACAGACTAGAAGATTTCATAGTGCAAGTTGCCGTTATCAAAAAAGAGAAAATGTCCTTTCTCGGGTCCTCCCTGTTAAAAGAACCAGGCATCATGAATGTTCCTAATGGCAAAAGGATGAGCAATAGTCTTCAGAAAACGCAGCAGCATTCCTAGGACCTACCAGAGATCAAATACAAGCACAGATAACAAAGAAAACTTCTCCCCCGTTTCCTTGGAGAACCAGTCAGACATACCAGATGAAGCCTGAAGACAACAATGGACCCCTGTTTTTCACAAATCATAGTTTACAAGCCCATCTTGATACCATGGTTGAAAAGACAGCCAAGTTAGCCAAGCTTACTGCGCTGGAAGAGTAGGGTGCTAAGTATTCCTATCTTAGGAGCAAACGGTATTAGCTCCTACAGGTACTTTACAGACTAAGAGACCTTAAAGAAAGTAGAGGCAGGGGAGAGATAGTGAATAAAGAGCTGCTCTTTCAGGCCTGAGGAACTAAGTTCCTCCTCAGAAACTATATACAAAGCCAGGCATGATAAAGTATTCTTGTAATTGAGAACTGGGGAGGAAGAGGCTGATAGATCTCTGGGGCCTGCTAAAGAGTCAGTCTATGCCAGAAGATCCTGTCTTTAAAAAAAAAAAAGGTGTATGAAGAATGACATCTGAAGTTGTTCTCTGTCTTCCAGAGCATGTGTACACATGTCTCACGAACTTTCACCCACACGCATACATACAAATAGCCCCCCATACATAAAAGAAACAGTGGGACCAAAACCTCATGACATAACTAGAAAGCCAAGGTTTCAAACTCAGGGCTGTCTTACTCTAAACTGTAGCTTCTTGATTCCTATGACGAACGCAACAGTCAAGTATAATCATATCTAATGGAATAATTATCTCCAAAAAGCCCATTTCAATTAGTTCATGTCAACTTGGAAGGAGGTCTCTAATCATGGGCCAATTATAGCCAGTGAAATTAGGGAACATTGGTTAAATGTTTAAATTGTTGGTTATCTGCCCAGACTGCACAAGGTTAAGGGACTTAAGACTCAGGTGCCCAGCAATGAAGAACTACATCATGGTAAGGGCACTAGGACAAAGCAAGGAAGAGCGGGAGTAAGCTCCTTCCAGGAGCTTCCAGACAACAATAACAGCAAACGTGTGAGCCAGTGGGAAGGGGAAAGGGGAACAAAAGACACAAAGAGGGAGAGTAGTTAAAGTCACTGTGCTGGTCTGAAAGAAAATTGTCCTTAAAGGGAGTGGAACTATTAGGGGGTGTGGTCTTGTGGGAATGGGTGTGGCCTTGATGGAGGAAGTATGCAACTGTGGAGGTGGGCCTTGAGGTCTTATCTGTGCTCAAGCCACACCCAGTGTCTCAGATCATTTCCTGTTGCCTGCAAGCCAAGGTGTAGCACACTCACGTACTTCTCCATATCTACAGCTCCATATCTGCCTGCAAGCCACCATGTCACACCATGATGATAATGGACTAAACCTTGGAAAATGTAAGCTGTCCCAATTAAATTTTATTTTCTTTATTAGAGTTGCAGTCATGGTGTCTCTTCACAGCAACAGAAACCCTAACTAAGGCAGGCACCAAGAAAGCATCCTTGACAGAGATGGCTTCACAAGTGGACCATCAAGACTGGCTAGGATTTTACAGATGCCCAGAAGAAAGGTATGCATATTAACAAAGGATTCATATCAAAGCAGGAGGACAAGCCTTTAAAGCATCTTTGTGGGGAGAGAAAAAGCAAGACCGTGGATGGAAACAGGGAAACTAGATCAAACTGGACCCATCTCAGGTGTGTAGACTTATTTGGGAACTGCTGCACAGGCTGAGCTTTGAGAAAGTGAAGTATTCTAATGCACACTGCTAGTGGAAATGTAAATTGATATAACCACTGTGAAAGACAGTGTGGAGGTTCCTGAAAAGTCTAAAAATAGGACTATCATATGGTGGGTATGACCCAACCATACCGCTCCTGGATACACATTCAGAGAAGCCTACGCCAACATAATGCAGAGATTCTTTAAAGCAAAAAGGGGACTAAGAGAGGAAAGAAGAGATTTTACTGAAGGGAATGGAGGAAAGAGTAGGGGATGAAATGTTCATGAGCTAGAAACAACCCCACCTGCTGCTTTACAAAGACGGATAACTCAGAACAGGAGTTGGCTGNAGGGAGGAAAGGAGGGAGGGAGGGGAACAGCAGGAGGGATGTAGAAGTACAGGGAGGGCAGACTGGAAAGGGGATAAGAGCATAGTATAATAACATACATGAATAAAAATTCCATAATGAAACACACTGATTTATGTTCATTTGAAAATTAATAAATAAATAAAATTGAAAGGAGCAAAGAAGATAATGTATCTGTAAAGTACCCATTGAATGAATAATTGGCAACATTTTTTAGAAGAATTGAGGAAGGGTCTAGAGCAGAAGCAAAGGAGGATTTTGGGTGCAGTATACAATCTACCATTCATCATCCTTATGGATCTGCAGACACAGTCTAATCTATAGAAGAGAGTTTCTTTAAAATACAGTAGTGACTACATGGGCTCTGACTAAAATTTCTGAGCCTTGAGAGCTCAAAGCAGGTTGCTTTCTAAGCTATATAATGGTGCATATCATAAGTGAAGTTCAGAGTAACTCCCAGTGCAATCCTGTTGCAAGGCTCAGAAAGAGACTTGGCACTAGAGAAGAGGCCAGGCAACCTGTATCTGACTTGGAGTTGAGAGAGAACATGAGCTCAGAGTGGGGGGGCAGCTTCATAGGTGACTAGAAACTAAATTATAATGAGACTAGCACAAGACTAGAAAGGAAGAAAAGCAGAGTCACCCAGAGCAGGCAAAGAACAAGGCAGGCAACTGCTGGAGACAGGAGTAGTGCAGAAGGCCACTTGAGACACCAGAGGAGACCTGTGATCATCTGAGAGAACCCCAAGCAAGCTCCGTACCTCTGAGGAATCATAGCTTTGGTATTTTATTTTTTCTGGCTCTATTCAATTATTTTTATACCTAGCTGTTGCAACTCTGCCAAGATGAAATAGATTATGCTGTAATCCCATCACAATCAAATGCAGAACCACTTTCACATCAGCAAGACCTCTTTCATGCTACCCTGCACAGACATGTGCCCCTTTGTCACTGAAATACTGTCCCTAACTCCTGGTGGCTACATCTGCTCTATTATTTCTGTTTTGCTGTCTGAGAGACATTATATAAATCTCTGGTATGTGGTTGGCTTTATCACACAGCATACAACCACAGAGGTGTATCCAGGCTTGTGCATGAATCAGGAAGTCATTCCTTTTCTCTTCTCAGAGTATTCGCACAGTGGATGTGTCTTGGTTCACGTAGTCATCCATGGGAAGATGCTTTGATTATTCAAGTTTTTTGATATTACAAACACAGCTGCTTTGAACATTTGGATACAGAGGAAGAAATATAAAAGGATTCTCTCATAAAGACAAATATCTATAATAATTATTATTAGAACATTTGACAGCATTTGAATGTAGACTATGAATTAGATACTCATATTGTATTGATGTGAAATATCCTGATTTTGAACATTTTACCATGATTATGTCAAAATTTCTTTTGCTTTCAGAATACAAACACAGATAATTATGGATAGAGAGTCACTCTGCCACTTAGTGTCACATGTTTTTACAGAGAGAAGGAGGAAAAGAGATGAGAGGGAGGTCAGGAGGGAGAGGACATACAATCTACGCACAGTGTAAGCATTCATAAATCTGAGGAAATGTGCATAACAGTTCTTAGAACTAGCCTTAAAAGTTTGCTATATGTCTGATATTTTATTAAAATAAAAGTTTTTAAGCTCAAATCCTGGGAGAATGATCATATGCTTTGCAACTTTTAAAGATGCTTGGAAGCTTGAAAAGACTATTGGAAATGCAGGTGCATAGGATTCCATAGATACTCTAAATGATTTCCCTTTCTTGTGCTTCTTCCTTACCCAGGGCCGAGAGCATCCAAGACAAGGCCTGGACCACTGAGATGTGCCCCAGCCATTGTCATTCTTCTGCAGCACTGTTACAGAGAAAAGGATCCAATCAAACATGATTTCAGGTTGATAAGGATGAAGGACTGGTAGAGACCTCACCAATCCCTTCTCTAATGACGGTTCCTTCACAAGGACCAGATGGCTGATAGGAAGACACTTTAGAGTATGTATCCTTTAGAGCCACACAAGCTGAGTTTGAATCCAACCTCTGCCACTTTCTAGCTGTGATTCCTACACAAATCAGCCACCCTTCCTGTGCCTCAGTTTCTGAACTATAAAATAGAAATAATGTTTACTTCTAGGAATTTCTTGTGTTTTAAAAAGTGTTTGACTTAAAGTGCTTAGGAGTGTATTAATTACATTGAGAATACACAGGAGTTGTGCTGTTACTGAGGGAATTCAAAGCAAGTACCCAGATACACACAAATGCCAGGCTCCCTTTTCCTTGGCAATCTTTTCTTTGCCTGATACTACCCATCAAATTTGCTTCAAACTCCATCTTCTTTTAGAGTATTTTTATTTTCCTGCTCTTTGACAAAATGTTTCTTACCCTTCAGCAGTAATACATCAATATGGAGTGACAGTTTGACAATATGGTTCTCACTTTTCATAGTATAAATTCAAAGACAAATTGTGAACAAGTCAAGTGCAGCTTGTAATTCACAGCTGTGAGGTCACACTAGTGAGTCAGAAGCTTCTCATTATGTCAGAACTGTGAATTACAGAGATGTTTGTCTAGAGTTCCTGTCAAATAATTTATTAGCCTTCCCTCTACCACAGGATTCTGTAGCATGACAAAACACGGACATATAGGGAGTGAACTCTGATGTTTGCAGACAGAACAATGAGAACTTGAGCATGGAAGAGGGGTGTGAGAGAAGGGAGCCCTGCCCAGAGACCAGGCTCCTGCCAAGAAGGCAGCGTCCCTGAACTGGAGATACTACCTTCAAACTGGACAAAGCTAATCTGTTTTCTCCTCCACAAAGTGTCCCAACCATCAGCTCCCAAAGGTATGTTCATAAAGTATTTTAAAAATCAGTTGTATTTTTCTTAATGTCTGCATCAGTTTTCTTCTGCTGCAGCCGAATTCTAACTTTAATGTCTGTGGGTGTACCAGCCCTCTGCTCACGAATAAAGACAATTAGTAGTCAGAAGATTCAGGGAAATCCTAGGGACCGACCTAACATGCTGCCACTACTGTGTCAGAAGAAGGCGACACTTACTTGGATTCCAAGTGCAGACTGCTCTCTGCTGTGCACTACCTCTAATGTTCCAATAATATTCGCATAATGTTCCGCAGAGATGGGGAGAGAGCGCGAGACACAAACGAACCCACGTGTCTAAGTTTATTAAAGATCTGTGCAGGATGGCCCATGGGGAAACGGTGGACGAGGAGAATAAGAGAGGAGGTGGGAATGGCGCCTTTAGCTTTTAAAGGTTTCCCAGCACATGC
>LOEQ01001463.1:118333-137253 GCA_001685075.1 Bramus lutescens
TTACTTACTTACTTACTTACTTACTTACTTATTTTTGGTTTTTTGAAACAGGGTTTCTCTGTGAAACAGTCCTGGCTGTCCTGGAACTCACTTTGTAAACCAGGCTGACCTTAAAATCACAGAGCTCCACCTGCCTCTGCCTTCTCAGTGCTGGGATTAAAGGCGTGCACCACCACCACTCAGCTCCACTTCTTAAAGATATCCTGCTATCTCTAGCAAGTCCCAACCTTTCTAACTCCATGACACAGCTGAGTAGTAGAAAGTGAAAGATGCATGAAATTTCCAAGACCAAGAGCAAACCAAGGAAGACAGGGAGGCTCCTGTCGTCTTTCTGGGATCATGACAGTTTCACTGAGAACACTCACATTAAGTTACTATAAGGCAGACCACCAGGAACAAGAGCTTACCTAGTCTTTAAGAAGTTACAAGAATTCTCCCAGTGGAGTCCATCGCTCATCTTAAGGATCATTTTTTGGGTCCTTTGATGAGTTGATAAATACGTTCTATAGGGTTTGCCATTTGGGTCTACCAATGTCACAAAATAAGTAAAATATTCTTGACCCTTTTCTCCAGTGCAAAGTTCATTTCTGTAATACTACAAAGGAAAGTAAAATAAAATAAAATATCAGGTAGAGGAGAAGGAGTAGAAGCTCTTGGGTATTTATTTTATAATTTTATTTTATTCTGCCATTGAAGAACACTCTGACATAAAGAAACTTAGTTGAAGCAGGGTTTTATTTCTATCTACAGCCTACACTTTGCTATTGACGGAAGTCAGGACAGGAACTCAAACAGGAACTTGAAGCAGAAATTAGGGGATTGCTACTTTCTGGATCATTGACAAATTCATAGTCAAATAAATTTCTTACATTACCTGGTCCACTTTCACAGTGTGTTGGGCCCTCCTACATTAGGCAACAATCATGGCAACCTTTCTCAGACATGCCCACAGGCCAGTCTCACCTAGGTAACCCCTCAAACCTTTCACAAACATGCCCACAGGCCAGTCTCACCTAGGTCACCCCTCAAACCTTTCACAAACATGCCCACAGGCCAGTTGCATCTGCGTAACCCCTCAACTGAGATTCTTTTCTCAAATGACTATGATCAAATTAAAGCTAAGTAGAAAGAACATCCAACTCTGACAGCATGACACACAAACACATCACTTTAAAACATAAACTTAAAATTCTTTCCCCCCAAGGGCTCATATTAATATCATAATATAAACCACAGGTTGAACTTTAAGATCCCAGGGTCTTTTTCACGGTTCTGAAAAATCTTTATTTTATATGCAAAATTCATTTTATTTAAGATTGTGTTAATCATGCTGACATGAGGATAATGATGCAATATTAGAATTAGAGAAAGTGACTTAAGATAGACCTGCAAGGTTCCTGGTATCTTTTTTCTTTCCTTTTTATTTATTCTTTTCTCATTCAGTACCTCCTGACCACAGCCTCCCCTCCCGCTACTCTGCCCAGTACTCCCTCCTCTCTCGCCAAGATCCACTGCTCCCCCATTTCTCTTCAGAAAAAAAAGGACATACTTCCCAGTGATATCAAGCAGAAGCAGCATAAGATGTGATAAGACTAGAGACAAACCCTCCTTTCAAGGCTGGATGAGGCAACCCAGTAGGAGGGAAATGGCCCCACGAGGAAGCAGAAGAGTCAGAGACAGTCCCCACTCCCACTGTTATGAGTCTCGCAAAAACCTCAAGCTCTACAACCACAACATGTATGCAAAGGACCTAGTGCAGACCCTCCGTGTTTGTTGCTTCGTTCTCTGTGAGCTCCAGTGAGCCCTGCTTAGTTGATTCTGTGGGCCATGTTCTCCTGGTCTTCAACCCCTCTGGCGCCGACAATCCTTTCTCCTCTTCTGTGGGATTCCCCGAGCTCTGCATAATGTTTGGGTATGGGTCTCTGCATCTGTTCCCCTCAGTTGCCGGAGGAAGCTTCTGTGATTACAATTGGGCTAGGAAGTACTGATCTATGAGTACAGAAGAATAATATTAGGAATTATTTTATTGGGGGATGTGCATGCGCGCACACATGCTCATGTGTTTAATTCTATCCTAGGTCTCTAGGTTCCAGTTCCTGGCCATCCAGGTAGTCATCTAATCCTTTAAAAATTCCAATGCTTTAGAAGTTCAGTCACTTTAAAAGTCTGAAGTCTCTAGAAATCTAGTTTCCTAACTGTGGGGATAAATAAAACCAAGTTACAGAGCTCCCCCCCTTTGGGACTCACCAGATCCCAGTCTGCTACCTACTGGAGACTCTCCAGTTGCCCCATGTGTCCTGGAGACCCAGGTAGAAAATCAGTGCCCACCCCCTACACAATTCCATTCTGATCATACCAAGGTCCATAGCTATCTGGCTGGGATCATCACCTTCTCCCAGACCCTCTTCCTTCCTTCTGGATTCCCAGAGCAAAAGCAACCTCCTCCAGGGATGCTCTAGCCTAAACCCAGGACATATCCATTCTACCAGGGTAAACAAGAGCAAGCACCTTGACCAAGCTTCTTCAAGCTCTAGACAGTAGTCAAATGCAGAAGATTTGGAAAGTTCCCTGAGTCCTTAGCACTAGAAAAACAGAGGAAAGCAACACCTCAACCCTACTATGAGTGGATCCCTTCCTGAACATTGTAAATAACTCTGCTGAGAGGACTGTGACTTGAACAAAAAGAAAGAAAACCTTAACCAATAACTTAATGCCAGATGCACAATTCCCAGCACAGAAACAAAACCAACATGAAAAATTGAGTTAACACATCTCCTCCAAAAATTTCAAATTCTATAATAATGGTCTCTAATGAAAATGACTTGGAAGAAATTCCAGACAAAGAATTCAAAAGAATAAATTATAAATATATTTAAAAACAACTATATGAATTTATTCCAAGAAAATAGAAACAAAGAGATAGATACAATAAAGAACTCAATCTAATACACAGAAATAGAATTCAACAGAGAAGGCCGGCAGTGGTGGTGTACACCTTTAAGCCCAGCACTTGGGAGGCAGAGGCAAGTGGATCTCGACGAGTTCGAGGCCAGCCTGGTCTACAACAGCTAGTTACAGGACAGGTTCCAAAGCCACAAAGAAAAGAAACTCTGTCTCAAAAAAAAAAAGAAAAGAAAAAGAATTTAACAGAGAATTGCTGAATAATAAAACCCAAACCTAAATGATGCTGGAAATTAAACAAACAAACAAAAACCTCAATGAGACAAATAAAAACCTCAGGAGAAAGAAAGCCTTACAAGCAGAGTGGATCCTCTGGGGAACACAGTGTCAGGGCTGACTGACGGGGTAGAAGAACTTGATAACACTATAAAGATCAATGAAAAACCTAGAAAAATATACAACAGGAACACTGAAGGGCTCTGGAACACCGCAGAATGATCTAACCTACAGACCATGGGCATAAAAAAAAAAAAGACTACCATACCAAAGGCACAGAATGCATTTTCAATAAAATCATAGAAGAAAATTTTTAAACATAGAGAAAGAAATGCCCATCCAAGTATAAAAGGCCTACAGGACAACAAAGAGAACCAAAAAGAAACTCCCAAGATATTTTTATAATTAAATCATTAAAAACACAGAAAAAAAAAGGTACTGAGAGTTTCAAAAGACAAAGGTCACACCCATTATAAAGGCAGGCCCATCAGAATAACATGATTATTTGACAGAAACTTCTAATGCCAGATGGGCCTGGAAAGATGCATACCACACTCTGAAAGATAACAGCTATCAATCCACACTAGCCAGCAAAACTAACTACTAAAGTTTATGGGTAAATAAAAACTTTCCTTGATAAAAATAGATGAAAGGAATTTCTGACCACTGGAAGGGAAATAATCAGTACAAAGAGGGGAATAAACACAACTAAGATGTCATAAGGAATATGACATCTTATATAACCAATATATTATATAACCAATATATTAATCAAAAGAGATCTAAAACATAACCACAAAGTCATCAAAATCACAGTAGCTAAGATACATATGTCAATATTAACTCTGAATATTAATAGTCTCATTTTCTGCAGTAAACATACACAAACTTGCAGACTGAACTAGAAAAGAGGATCAATTTTTTTTCTGCCTCTAGGAACCACATCTAACAACCAATGATAGACCCCACCTTTGATAAAAAGATGTAAAATGGTATTCCAAGCAAGTTAATGTAGCTAGTCTTTTACCTGGCAAAATGGACTTCCAATCAAAACTAGTTAGAACACATAAGGAAAATAATTTTGTAGTCATTAAAAGAATGATAAACCATAGGGACATTACAATTATAAACATTTATATATCAAACACAGATAAACCCTATTTCATAAAGGACACACTACTGGTTCTAAAATTATAAATTAATCTCAACACATGGGTGTTTTCAGTGGGCCATTTCAGTGATCTGCTCTCAACAATAAATAGGTCTTCTGAACAAAAATCAAAACAAAGATATACTGTACTTAGATGGCATCATGAATCAAATGGATCTAACAGATATCATAGAACATTCCACCCAAACACTAAAGGTTACACATTCTTCTTAGCAGCCCATAGAAATTTCTCCAAAGTTAACCACATATTAGTGTAATCTTCACCACTTGCTAACCAAACCAGGGAATTAAAATCAGGTTGAGTTGGAGAGGTCTCAACAAGGCTGAGGCAGAGACAATTTTATTCTAACCAATCAGACTTTCATAGCTGGTGTGGGAGGTCCTTCTGTCTATGTGTTGCTTTTATTAGTTAATGAATAAAGAAACTGCTTTGGCCTATAGCAAGGCAGAATTTAGCTATGAAGGGAAAACTAAAATGAATGTTGGGAGAAAAAAGGTGGAGTCAGGGATAAGCCATGTAGCCCTGACAGGGACAGATGCCAGAACTTTAGCCAGTAAGCCACAGCCTTGTGATGATGCACAGATTATTGGAGATGGGTTAATTTAAGATATCTGTTAGCCAGAAATACATTTAAGCTATTGGCCAAAGATCATTGCAAATAATATAGTTTCTGTGTGATTATTTTGGGGCTGAGCAGCCAAGAACAAACAAGCAGCTTCCTACTACAAATTGGTGCTCCAATGTATACTAGCTAAATCCACATAAAACCTAAGAAGACTTGGAAAGGAATTCTAGACACTAAAAAACAAATTTTAGTTGCATTTTTTTCAGATGGATTCTGCTTGCTGGCAGCCTGCCACAGCTCTTTTAAGAGAGGTCTTCCTGATTCAATGGTAGCAAAAGAAAAAAGAAAAAAAAGAGAAAAAAAAAGCAGCTTCCTAGGTGTACTAACTCTGTCTCTTTCAGGAGGCCGAGCACTTGAATGGGGTTTGGGGGCAGCATGGGCCAACTGGTTACCAAAATTGAGATGATAAGCATGGCTCCCACCTGGTAGTCTCAGAGGCAGTGAATGGACTTTCTCTATGTTGGACTGGATGGAGCAGGCAGGCAGGGCCATGTTTGCCCTAGCAACATGGAAGCTTATGTTTTTAATGTTTTTAAGAATAACTTAGCATTTTAAGAAGCCATCCTAGTCATTAAATGATTACAGATATACAATAAGGACAGATCCAGACATAAAAGACTTCTAAATGAGGCACAATGTGTTTTTAAAAATGTATGTAGGCTTGGGAGAGAGAAAAAAAGAGTATACAGAGTTATTAAAATAAGAAAATCATTAAAAATAATAAAAAAATTCTTTAAAGAGTCAGAATACAAACAGTCATAGATTAAAAGGAGTAAAGAAAAACAAGTCATGTAAAGATGGAATATACACAGAGAGTCTGGATTATGTATATTATTGTGTTTTCTTTGAATTTTTTGACTGTGAAGGAGCTAAATACAGAGACACATTTCATTGTATGAGCTGCTAAGATAAACCATCATATATATTTTAAGGTTTTTTGACTTCAACCTGAAGGTTGAACCTGGAGTTCAACCTGAAGGTCAGAAAAGCAAAACAGTCAGCCACTGGTTCTTACCTCTACATCAGTCTAAAAATGGTGATCCTGCCTGCAAGAATCCTCCAAATGAGACTGTCTGAGAGCTGTCTCCTCCCATTTTATAATCCTCTGTAGTGCTGGGATTAAAAGCATGCACCACTGTTGCCTGGTTTCTATGGCAAACTACTGTGACTGCTGGGATTAAAGATGTGTGTCACCACTGCCTGCTCTGTATGGCTGACCAGGGAGGTTATTTTACTCTCTGATCTGTAATGCATTTTACTTGTATTTTAATAAATAAATATTGCCTGAAGATCAATAAAGCTTACAAGGCAATGGTAACACACACCTTTAATTCCAGTGGCCATACTAATTGTCATAGAAACAGGGCAGTGCATGCCTTTAATCCCAGTGGTATATACTTAAATGCCATGTTCTCTAGATCTCTGAAGTGTTTGAAGATAACCTGTCTATCTAAAATATATCTTTGTTTGATCATGAAAACATATCTAATGTGACTATTAGGTGACTAATAACTAACTCGCATTTCCTTATTTTCCTAAACAGTTAGTAATAATAACTTTCAAGGACTAGAAACTTGCATTAATTGAGCTATATAGGTAGGTACAATAATTTGAACAAGATTAGAAATGTATGTACAGAATTTTTTAACAAAATTAATCTCAAATTTGTATCACTATACAAAATCTATATATAATATACAAAAGTCAAATCAAATATAAAACAGCTTTCTAGAAGTAGATTCAATAATCTACCTTTTTATCTTATCATATATAGATACTCCATTTTTTTCTTTTCAGAGTAGATTCAATAATCTACCTTTTTATCCTATCATATCTATATCCTCCTTTTTTATTTTCCAAACAAGAACCATGGATCTAATTTTCTTTGTTTAGCTTTTTCCTGGCCATTATCAATAATAACTTATAAGCAACACCCCTAAACAATGAAAACTATCCATAATCCATTGAATGACCAAAAACCACCCACCACACCTCTTGGGAATGTGGGCATCATATTCCTAAATTTACATCCTGCTCTCTGGGGGTGATGGTATCTTTAAATGATCCTGAAAAGAAATATTTGGGTTAATTATCAAGTCATGGGAGATGTAGCTGTATCATTTTTTGTTCACTCTATGCCTAATGGGAAAGTGCAGGGTTTGTCTCAGGTCCTGGCTAAAGTAGTCTATTAGGCTGAATCATCTCAGTTAGTCACCTCAAAATTATTTTGAGCAGTCTGTATTCCAAAGCTGATCTTTAAGTGATGCTATCAGCTGAATGGCATCATAAGAACAAGGGGAAATCATTGTTGTGGGGCCCCATCCAGAGATTATCATAGAAAATTTATTGTTCACTGTGGAAAACTTAAACATTATTCATATCAAAACAAAAAGTTTGAATTTTGATAGACATGTATTCAAAGAAAGGCACCATAGTGACAAAAGTAGGTACGGGGAGAAGTAGAATTTTTGAAAGCAAAGTTTTGGTAATGTTAGTCATAGATTTTTATTTTCCTTCTGGTCCTTACCAGGTAGCTCTACTGATATGAGACAGAAAATCTGAGTATTTTTTAACAACATGATTGGATTTAGAGGAGAGAACCACAGTCCAACTCCAAAGCCAGCTTTGATTTTTAAGTGACTTAGGACTACCATTATACTGAGAAGTAAAGAGACATTTATGTTTAGGTAGTGAAATTTTTACCCTGCAGAGAATATTGGTATCATGAGTCAGATTTTTCTTTACTTGGTGGTTCTTTCTGGATAGCTATCTTTTCTTCTTTAGGTATCTAGATGCCTAAAGTCTCTTGACTTCTCAAAAATAGGTATTTTTTTATTTTCCTCCAAGACAAGAACAGGACACTGCCCCAACCCTTATGAGGTTTCCTTATAAATTGTAGGATTGTCCTCTGTGGATGATCTGTCATTCCTCTTTATCAAAAGGTTTCTCCTTTTCATTTTGAATCTTGATTCATTTTGATGGTATCCTTAGTTTTTCTTCTCCTGTGGAAAGAAAAGCTAAACCCCTTTCCTAATGTAGCACATCTCCTGGTTTCCATTCTGAGGTCAAAACATCCTTAAAGTACAGTGGCTAATTTAATTCAAAAGTTTTTTCTACTGTCCAATGTCTTTCTGTAGCTGTTGTTCATTTCTCATTAGCTTTAAGAAAATTCAAGATTAATAAGGCATTATTCAATCTATTTATGGGGTATTTATAATGCCTTTCTGCTTATTTAACATATCTTTAAGAGTTTGATTTGATCTTCATATAACTGCCTGTCCTGTACTATTGTGTGGTATGCCTGCAATATGTTTTATACTATAATAAGCAAAAATTGTTTCATTTTCTTAGAGATATATGCTGGAGCTTTGTTGTTTTAATTTGTACAAATATACCCAGGATGGCCATTACTTCCAGTAGATGTGTGATTTACCAAATCACCTTTTTCCAAACTCAACGAGGTTGCCCATTGAAAACCTGAATAAGTATCAATGGTGTGGTATACATATTTTAATTTTCCAAATTCTAAAATATGGAACACATCCATCTGCCAGGTTTTCATTCCTTTGAATACCCTGTGGGTTACTTCCTACAGGTAGTGGTGTTTGGTTGTATGAAGAACAAGAAGGACGTCTTTTAATTTCCTTAGCTTACCAGAATGCAGTTAAGATTCAGATCCACACAATCTACATGTGCCTCCTTTCTTTCTTTTCTTTCTTTCTTTCTTTCTTTCTTTCTTTCTTTCTTTCTTTCTTCCTCCATTCCTTTCTTCATTCCTTCCTTTCTTCCTTTATTTTGTTGTTGTTTGTTTTGAGACAAGAATGCCTGTATCCCAGACTGGCCCTAGTTGTATTATGAAACTAGGGATAACTTCATCCTCCAGAGTGCTGAGATTATGAACATGAATCACCATGTCTAGTTTATGTGGCACTGGGAATAGAACTCAGAGATCTGTGCATGCTAGGCAGGCACTTTACAAACTGAGCTAATGGTGCATGTCTTTAATCCCAGCACTAGAGAGAAATATAAGATGGGAGGAGACAGCTCTCAGACAGACTCTTTCTGAAGCTTCCTCAAGACAGGATCATTATTTCAGACTGAGGTAGAGGTAAGAGCCAGGAGTTAGCTGTTTTACTCTCTGATCTTCAGGAAAGTTTTATTTATTAAAATACAATTGAAATATCACTACAGTTCTACATCAAAAGAGTTACAGATCTTAAATTAATAACTTTATGATATACCTACAGGTCTTCAAAAAAATCAATGACAACACCCCCAAAATAGTAAACAGAGAGAGATAATCAAAATGATTATTGAACCTAATGAAATAGAAACTTTAAAAATACAAAGAATAATGAAATTGAAATCAATGAAATGAAAGAATTAATTATTTGAAAAGATGAACAATACTGAAAAATATTTAGTCAAATTAACAAAAAGAAATAAGAGAGAGCCAAATTAACAATGAAACTCTGAAAATGATAAGGGCATATTTTAAAAGCCTCTGTTCTGCTAAATTGGAAAAATCTAAAAGAAATCATGAATTTCTAAATGCTTACAAAACACTGAATTAAACTAAGATGAAATAAATAATCTATAGAGCCATAACCAACAGTGGGATTGAAGCAGGAATAAAAAGTCTCCTAACTAATAAAAGCTCAGGAACAAATAAATTTATTGCAGATTGCTACCAGAACTTTGAAGAAGAGCTAACATTAATACTACTTAAATGATTTATTAAAAGTAAGGGAGGATCCCAAACTCTTTTTGTGAAATCACTATTACCCTGATATAAAGACCAGAGAAAGACACAATAATAAAAGAAAACTACAAATCAATCTCTCTAGTAGATGTAATATACTTCTTCAATAAAAGAAAGGAAAATCATAAGATCATATAAAATGAGTGTTAATCATGACCTAGCTGGTTTCATCCCCAAAATGTAGAGATTTTTAAACATTTATATTTGAATAATGTTATCTATCACATAAATAGACTAAAATAGAGAAATCACATGATTATATCACTAGCTGCATGAAAGGTCTTTCGCAAAATCCAACATTCCTTCATGATAAAAAGTCATGGAAAAACTAGGGATGAAAAGAGCATATCAACTCTCCCTACCTCTACTCAGTATAAAACTTAAAGAATAGAGCAAAGAGACATGAAAGAAACAAAGGGATACAAGTTGGAAAATAAGAAGCCTAGTTTGAAATGATATGATCCTATATATAAATAACCCTAAAGATGCTACCAAAAATTCTTAGAGTTGATCGATATTTTCATCAGTCATACTACAAAATTAACACACAACAATTGGCAGCTCTATTTTTGTCAATGACAAACATATTAAAGAAATCAGAGAAACAACATATTCATAATAGCCACAAAATAAAATAACCAGGAGTAACCCTAACCAAGGAAATAAAAGACCTCTAAATAAAAACATTAGAACACTTAAGAAACTGAGGAAGACCCCAGAAGGTGGAAAGACCACCCTTGCTTATGGATTGACAGAATTAATATTGCTAGCACCATCCTTTCAAAAGTAATTTACAGGTTCACTGCAATCCTAATAAAATCTACAGGGTCATTCTTCATAAATTTAGAAAATGAATCTCAAACAAAAATAAAATTGCAGGAGGTGTCATCTTATCTTAAATAATACTCAGAAACAGAGTAATAAAAAGATCATGACAGTGGCACAAAAACAGCCACATAGATTAATATAGTAGAATAAAGGACCCAGATAAAATAGCATGTAACTATAGCTATATGATCTTTCACAAAGACACCAAAAAAGAATAAAAATGCATTGAAGAAAAGGTAATATCTTCAATGAATGATGGCGGAAGACCTGGATTTAAACATGCAGAAAAACAAAACTAAATCCTTACTTCCTCAGTCTTGCACAAAACAGAACTCCAAATGGGCCAAGATTCTCAACATAAAATCCAGCCCCCTAAAAATGTTATAGAAAAAATGGTAGGGAGTATATTTCAATTTGTAGGTAAGATGCAAAGACTTTCTAAATTGAACCCCACTAACTCGGGAAATGAGACCAAATATTGACAAATGTAATTTCATGAAATTAAAAGCCTTCTGTACAGCAAAGGAACCAGCCAATCAAGTGAGGAGTTGGCCAAGAGAACAGGAGAAAAATCTTAGTCAGCTTTTCACCTGGAAGAGGATTAGTGTCTAGAATATACAAAGAACTCAAAACACTAAACATTAAAACAAGAGATAATCCAGGATGGAACTGAATGTCTCCAAAGAAGAAATACAAGTGGAAAACCAACCCTTTTTAAAGTGTTCAACATCATTATCCACCAAAGAAATGCAGATTAAAGATGCACTAGTATTTCATCTCACTCCGCTCAGAAGAGCCATCATTAGGAATGACAGAACATGCTAGAATGGATATACGGAAAGAAGAACTTTCTTGGTGGGAGTACAAACTAGTGCAGTTGCTCTGGAAATTAGTCTGGAAATTTCTCAAAAAAAAAAACATGAGTAGATCTACCATATGACCAGCTGTACCACCAATGGGTATGTACATAAAGGGCTTAATAGCTTATCTCAGAGATACTTTCACATCTATGTTTACTGACACTCTATTCACAGTGACTAGGTATCCAATAAGCTGACAATAGATAATTAAAATGTGGTACATACACATAATGAGATTTTACTCATCTATAAAGAAAAATGAAACTGCAGGTGAATGGATGTCACTGGAAAAACTTATACTAAATGAGGTCCACCCTGACCTAAAATGAAAAATGCCACTTCTGTCTCTCATGCAAGGATTTCAGCTTCAGATATCTTGTGTGGTTTACATTGAAAGCTTGGAAACTAGACATAAGCCATTGGTGACAGGGTGTGCCTTTAAGGAGGAAAGATAGTAGAGTTTAGGCAAAATCAGAGTAGGGGAGGGAATATTGAACGTGGAAGGGTTAATAGGGAAACTAGAGAGGGTGAAAGGTTCAAGCAGGCAGTAGAGTGACGGGGATGGGAAAAGAAGGGACCAGGGGAAGGCTCAACCAAATGAAATGTCCTTAAAGAAGTTACTCGGGAACCATGATCTCGCCCTTGCCTGCCAAATGAAAATACAATGAGTAAATAGTATAAAATATGACCTATGAAAGAACAAGGCAAGAATATGGGGAGCTAGAGCTCTAAATGGGGGTGGGGACTGAGCGAAAGGAGTTGCAAGGGCTGGGTTAATAAAACTAGGGATGTATGAAGAAGTTATAGGAAGCCCCACTAGCATGTAAGCTTCTGGAAAGTACATTTCTAAGGGCAAACAAACAACATTACTCTGTATTAGAGAACAATGCTGACCCAGAAGACTTGAGTCATTACAATAATATCTCAGCACCAGGCATAGGTTACTTCCGTCTGAGTTATCCATCAAAACAGCCCCCTAAAGGTCACAAAAAACAATATACGTTATTGCCTTTGTCCCTAGTTGCCCATCTTTACTATTTAATGTGAGGCCATTGCTGAAGGAAGACATCACATGCTTGGTTGTAGGACACAGAGATATTAGTCTTGAACTGACCAGACAACTCCCTCCTGCTAGCGAATTTTCACAGTGCTAGGTGGACCTACGCAGGCTGCTAAGGAAGAAAAGACACCAGAGATGTTATTCAATGCTGGACCCTACATGCTACAGTACTGACCTAGCAGACACATACGCCACTGGTACAATAGTAGCAAGACTATTTATGACGATAGCCAACCACTCTCCTGTTTCTTTTTTAATTGAACAAGATTACCTTTCAAATCTGAATGTAAGTAGACGATAGGTCTTACTTGAAGAGTGAAGATGTTGACCAACTAGGAAAAGGAAGAGTCGAGAGTAGTAGTTAAAACATCAGTTGGTGTCTATCTCATCTGTTCTATCAGCCGATTGCTTCCAAGGGCATCCTTTGCACCAACCTGAGTCTCTGGGCAAGATCTGAGTGGAAAGCGCTACGTCTCTCCAGAGAAACATCCATAAGAGCTCACACACAGGAAACACCTCCCTCTCAGAGGGCCCCTCCCACAACTTTAAGCAGCTTCCCCTGGGGGATTTCTCGCTTTCATTTCTCATGCTCCTTCTTTTCCTTTTCATATAGTCACTCAGCAAGTATTTAAATAGCATATTGTGTCTCTAAATAGTCTAGGAAGCCTTCTTCTGATTTCTTTCTGTTCGAATCTTCCACAATAAATCTATTACGGGCAGCATAGCTCTCCAATTTTCTTCTAAGCACATGTCCATGGATCCACTGAAACACTTATCTGTACTTCTGACGTGGCCTCTAGCTTTCTACTTTCTGTAGTTAGTTCAACTTTGGAAAAACAGACAGGAAGCGAAGAAATGGGGAAGATAAACAGAACTAAGACTCAAAGTGGGAAAGGCAGCTAGCATCAGATGTCAACTATTAGTGTTGTCCCCGGGACGGTAGTGTAATCACAAGTATCAGAGTGACTATGGGAAATTTCAGCCACAACTTCTCTCTCCAGGGCCCTTCTGAGAGGGGAGGAAAAGTGGTATAGTCTTGTCAGGCATGATTTATGAAGAATGGAAGAACAATTTAACTGAGCCACGTCTCAAGTTCATAGACTTGGAGTGTTTAAATACGTTATGGTATATGCTCCAACTTGGTATTTTTAAACTGGGCAGTGCTGACTTTGGACAGGCTTCTCCAAGGTTTCAAAATAGTCAATGCTGAAATAGTTCCGTCAAAATGTGTCCTGTGCATTGGAACAAGCTTGTCCTAGATACAGGAAAACCAATTGTGGAGTCTGTTCTTCTCTCCTTTCTATAAATACATGATAAACAAAGGATTGTGTGCTCATTAAATAAATATTAATACAGTCTGCAAATTAAGAGGTAAGATTTCACTTTCTTGGCAGCATCACTACAATAACAGATTTAATCTTATTTAAAATAATGAACATTTAGTGACACTGGGATTTCTTCTGTCAAGGAAAAAAATCACTTAATTTATGTTCATTTTGGTGCACATAGTAGCATCTCAATACACATAATTAATATGTTTATTATTGAATAACATTCAAAATTCTACTAGATATTTTGAAATTAGAATTATTCTAATTATTGCCAGCCACTTTCTTGACTGTCCCATAAAATATTGGAAAATATTCCTTCCACGCATGGTGGCATGCGCCTATAATTCAAGCACTCAGAAGCTGAGGCAGAAGTTCAAGGCCAGTCTGGACTATAAGACCCTATATTAAAAATATAAACAAATAAGTAGCAATCTCCCTATAAAACTGACCTTCCATACTCATTAACCGTCCTTCCTCATCCATCCCACTCCCACACACTTCCCAGGTTCTAGTAATGGCTACTCCAGTCTCTACTTCTTCAAAATCAACATTTTAGCTTCCACATAAATGTGAGAACACACAAGTACTGCAACCCACTTCTTTCACCCATATTGTCTAGTTTCATATGTTTTGCTACAAATGACAGAATTTCATTTTTAATACATGAACAATATTCTATGTTGTTCATATCTTATGTGAAGGTTATGTATATATATATGTGTGTGTATGTGTGTGTGCTTGTTTATGTGTATAAGTGTATGTGTGTGTGTCTATATGTGTTTGGGTGACGTGTATATGTCTCTGTGTATGTGGTATGATATATATATATACATATATATGTTTGTGTGTGTTTGTGTTGTGGTATACATGTGTAGTGTGTGTGCTGTATGCGTAGTGTATAGATATGATGAGTGTTTCTATGTGTATAGATGGTGTGTGGTATGTATTTGTATTTATGTATGCATGTGTGTGGTGTGTATATATCTGTATGTATGTATGATGTGTGATATCTATGGTGGGTGATGTGTGTGGTGTGTGTTTGATTGTGGTCCGTGTGTATGTGTGTAGTGTGTAAATGTCCATGTGGTGTGTTGTAGTTGTTTTTGCATGTGGGGTGTGTGTATATGTGTGATGTGTATGTGTCTGTATGCACAAGTGGTGTATGGTATGTGTTAAGTGTGTTTATATGTTATGTATGTGTGTGTGTGAGGTATATGAAATGTGTGCTCATCATAGAGAAAGAATGGAAGGTTTAGTAGTAGACACAAACTTCTACTGCTATCATTTTCTTATAACTATGATTGCTTTTCAAAGAATAAGAAAGGAATACTAAGGGTGGGCAAGGGGAGCTACTGGAGACTGAGTTTTCTGCTCCTAAACTGTGGGGATTGAAATATAGGGTGTGGTGCAGATATCAGATCTGAGAGAATTCTTTCTAGTTATGGTGTAATGGCAGCAGTTCTCCAGAGAAAGCACTGAGAGCTGAGCTGAGGAAGAACATGAGGCCTTTGGAGACTGGAGAAAAGCCTGCATTTCAGACAGGAAGGCTAGAATGCTAAGAATAATGTGGCTATAAAACAAAGCCGTAAGAGGCAAGGGTGGAACATGGTCACTGTGGCAATCAAAGCAGATCTGTTTCTGCACTCAAAACAGACTGGGCTATTCCAATTTCAAACTAAGACAGCTTAGTGTGGCTAAAGTTTAAGTATAAGCTAGAAATTTATTCATATTAAATAAAATAATATCCTAATTTTTAATATTTTAGGAAAGAACACCAATTCCCTACAAAAGAGAAAGGAAGTCAACTTATAATTTTCTTTAGAGAAAAGAAGAGAAAATGTCAAGATTGGTGCTCAGATATAATGTTTCAAGGACTGCTGAACACTTCACAACCCAAGCATAGGCTTCTTGCTTCTGAACCATCATTCCAAGGATCTCTGCATTTGATTAGTCTTGGGGAATAGGGGAAGCATCTCCTACCAAAGGAAAGGAGGTGGGTTAACTGCCCATTAGAAGAGATGGAGGTTCCTCTCCCTCACTGCACTACAGTGCATGTGGGGATCAGCTGGCCCTGCATAGTTCTGTGCAGTCCTGAGGCTTGGAGTTGGATACTGAGGAACACACACAAGGTGGGGGCAGAGAAAAGACTAGGAATAAATGGGCTTAGAGGAAGTAACTCAAAGATGAACTAAAAGCAAGCACAGGTCTCGCAGTCCTTTTGCACAGTTTTAATCTTAGATGTAGGTAGAGTATTTGCAAATAATGTGGAGGGCCCTAGGTTTAACACCAGACACCATAAAAAATAATGAATAAGTAAACATTATTATAATTTACTCGGAAAGTATCATACAAGTAGACATGTAAATACTCACAAAATGCAATTTCTACTCATGGTAAAAGTTCTCAGTTAGTTGTTGGTGGTACATGTCTTTAATCCCATCACTCCAGAGCTAGAGAAGTCAGAGATAGAGAAGAAGGTGGATCTCCTAGTTTGAGGCCAGCCTGGTCTATAGAGTTTCAGGCTGCACAGAGAAACCCTGTCTCAAAGAAAGAGGGAGAGATGGAGGAAGAGATGGGGAGAGGGAGAGGGAGAGAGAAAGAGAGAGAACTTGCCTCAAAAGAAAGTTCTCGGCAAACTATGAACAGATGGTAACTGGAAAACTTTCTTAAGAAGATGCAGAGGTTACTGCTCAACAGAGGTCTGTCCACCAGTTGTGGTTGGTTCTAAATATTTTATTTCATGAGTAAAGCAGGGCTCATGTCAGACACCCTGAGAACACAGACAGAACATTTAATGTCTGAACTATATACTTCATATCTAACAAAAGCTAACACCACCAGAATGCGGAAAACCCCAGGAAACTCCTTGGTTCACCAATCTAGACTTGTATAGGATTGTCTGTCCACATCGCTTCAGGAAAAATACAATGGTGGATCACTGACCCAACAAACAGGAGTTCTTCTATGGATTTCAAAGACTGCAAAAGGCTGGGACATCCCCTAAGAAGTTCTTTAGGCTAAGGAAGGGACATCTGGAAAAGGGCAGAACTTAGTAAGTGGTGCTGGCATACCTTCCGTGCCTCTAGGTCAGGAAGAGTGATATTATAGTCGTGCCTTTTTTAAACACACAACTCAACAGGAGGTCTATGTGCTTAAACAAAAGAGGGGTGGTTGCGATTAGAAGTGCATGTATTTGTGATAAAGCAAAGAGTGCAGATTAGCAAACTTGAGGAATGATGCATAGTCAGTGTTAAACGGGGAGCAGGCAGCATGGCTCTCAGACTGACTGGAACAGCAAGAGCAGGAAGCAGAATGTAAAATCTGTCCACAGACCTATGAAGTGAGATTGATAGTTGGCCATCATGATAAGTGAAGACACCAAGTTTCCTTCTGCTTCAGACAAGTAGAACCAAGAGTCTTCCCATTTAGCAAGGATTACAGCAATGGAGAGGCCACTGGTCAAGTTCTATGATTCTGAGCATGAACTTGGATACGGGGTAGAGCTTCCTTCCGGACCACAGGATGGCTCCTTCTCCCATGTCAGCAGAGCAGACTCAGTAGTCGGCTACAGCTGCACCAAATTTATGGGGGAAGCTTTCTTAATTCAGGGCTTGATAGGCACTTAGACTCTGAGTCCCAGTGGTGTAGAGCCTGTAACAGTTCCAGATTCTAGTGATGTGAAGTAGAAATTGGCACTCCATAGCCTATCCCAACATGTCACGAAAGATAGACATGTGGGCAAGACCCATAGGGCCAGCCAGCAAGTATCATGCCTGGTCCATAAGCTCCAAAAGTTGTATTCCCCTAGGTCCCCAACTTCACCTCAGACATATGTACTCATTGCACCAAAAAGCAGAAGCATCATGGCCAGCTGTATGTGGTGCATCACGATCAAGGTCTCTATGTACAGGTGACAGATGTATAGGGGACTTCATAACTTGTCTAGAGCAACCAGACATGTGATATGTGCTGGCAACAAGATCCAAAATGACGTTTCTAGTGTCTGGACAATTTATTTTTACTATTTTTATTGAGCTATATATTTTTCTCCACTCCCTTGCCTGGAGAGTTTTTAAGAGAAAACAGAATTTGACTGTTGGGAGATTGGCTCCTCACAGAATACCTGACAATGCCCAGGATATTCATGACAGTGACAGAGCCAGAACCCTGTAAGACGCAAGAGCCCAAACTCTGCCTTGAAGACCATCAGAGTGATCCAGTGTGGCCACTGTACCCCAGAACCAGAGCCGGGAGAGCCACACCACCCCTGCAGAGATGAAACACAGTCATGCTGCCATCTTGGTCCAATGAAAGCTGAAAACATACACAGCTTTCAGCAATGCCAATTTTCTACTGAGAGGCTGAAGGGACCAAGATTATCACATTAACAGGAACTTCTCTAGGAAGACATCAAGGTGTAGGGAACACTAAGACAATTGCACAGACTTCTTTTCTGTTTTACTCACTGTTCATTACCTAGCCCTGGCAATAGCTGGTAATCAATAATTATTTATCAAAAAAAATCCCACAGGTTGGTTGCAGGCATATGATGCCACAGAGTTTAGTCACTTTGGATGAACTAAAACCCTGCCTTACTAGGAATTTCTGATTTGCTAGTGGCCCTAGTCCTAGGCATTGCTATAACAAAATACTTCAATTTGATCATCTATAATGAAGAAAGTTATTTGTATATCTCTCCAAGCTGGGACGTATGAGATTAAGAGGTCTTTTTGTGTTATCATATCTCACTACAGAAGATAAAAGAAAGGGCAACGCTGACCACCTGTTTACATCAGGTACTTACTTGTTCATGAGATAACAGATCAACACCAAAGGCAACTACATCAATCCATTCACCTGGGATCTTCATGGTCTGGTGAGGGAGAATTGTCTGTATTCTGTCAATAATGTTTTGAATAAACGCTGATTGGCCAGGCAGGAAGTATAGGCGGGAAAACTAGACAGGAAGTCAAAATGATACAATTAGAACAGGAAAATTCTGGAAAGGAGGAAGTTGGTTCCTCCCACTCCTGCCCAGACTCCAAAGAAGCAAGATGTGAGCTGCCCTGCTGAGAAAGGTACAGAACCATGTGGCTAGCATAGAT
>LOEQ01001463.1:137309-163074 GCA_001685075.1 Bramus lutescens
AATCAGCTTTATAACCTATAGAGATCTCTGTGTGATTTTCTTTGGGGCTAAACAACTGTGGGAACCGGGCAGGACAGAAAACCCCAACAAGCAAGCCAGCCCCTCATGTTACAATGGTCCCTCCTCTAAGCTCTGCACAGCACAGGTGCAACATCAATAACAAAATGCTAGGCAATCATCTGACAAAAGCTTACCCTTGGGCTCCTGTTTCTGTCTTCATCAAGCTGTTCCAGCATCCCCATATCACTCACGTGCTTAGAGTGACACCAGGGTACACAAACCCACCGCCTCCAGTATCAGTCACATGAAAGTAGAGAACGCACTGCTATTCGTGGGCAAGGATAAGAGAGATACCAACTGACAGCTGCTATTTTATGTTTTGTATCATTTTATATGCTTACTTATAAAATTAACTGTAACTAAGTGCTCTTAGGAATAAAAATGTTTGGAATATTACAACGAAAGTTACCATAACTTAAAATTAATCTATTACTGAGAAGCTTTTAGATCTATGAATTCAGTGTAGCCTAAACACAAGGTGTTCCTAAAACTTACCCAGGGTGCAGAGACATGCCTTTCATGGGTGCCAACAGCTTGTTCCCTGATCTACTCACTTCCATTCCTGGAAATGCCCTGTGCAGGTGTCACCATTTTTATCTTTTGTGTCACATTTTAACTGTGCCTTCCTATGTTCAGATACACACATATTTGTCACCGGGTTAGAATTGCCTAAGTATTCAGTTCCGCAGTAGGCTATGCAGTTTGGAGTCCAGGAGCTGGAGACTATACATCCCAGAGCCTACATTGTCATCAGACTACAGTCTATGGAAAGCTGTATCATGCAGATCGTGCCAGCAATCTGATGACCACAATGGTGGGATTGTCTGACAATGTATTTCTCAGAACGCACCCCCAGCACTCAGTGATAAGTAACTACACCAATTTTCTCTAAGAAACTAGATTAACTCCTACTCTAATATATAACCTGTCCTCACCTTCATGTTGCTAACTTATCACTGCCATAAATTATGAACATCAGCTGACATGCATCTGCGTTGCCCTTTTAATGCTTCTGGGTTTTGTTGTTGTTGTTGCTGCTGCTGGTGGTGGTGGTGGTGTTTTGGTTGAGATAATAAATGATTCAAGAGAGCCGATGAAGATGCACACACTGCCCTTACCCTCACACGCCCTGGCTTTGCCCAGTAGCCAGCTGACAGTGATGTACACCTAACTAGCTTCGAAGACTTAATCCAGAAAGCTCATATTTGCAGCAGGAGTCACTGGAGTCTAGTGTCCCAATGTGGTACAGCAGACCGTCTCTTGTCTGCCAGAGCCTTAACTAATCCACCAACCTAGATGTCACCTGCCAATCAAAACTCTCTTTCTAGTGTGTAAGGGACACTCACTACTCAGGTATTTTTGTTTTAAAAACTGATCCTACATCTTTTCTTTAGACCCTCATCACCCAGATTCTAGACCTTGACTGGGAGAAGTTTTACACTTGACTGTAAACTTCCCCTNTGTGTGTGTGTGTGTGTGTGTGTGTGTGTGGTGTTTGTTGTCTTTAATACATCTTGTATTGTTAGCTCTTCTTTCTTGCTATGGTTTAAAATTAAAATGCCTTCCCACAGGTTCGTATGTTTGAAAACTTGGTCTCCAGTTGCAAACGGTATTTCAGGAGGCTTTGGAACCTTTAGGAGGAAGGGCCTCGCTGGAGGAAGTATGTCACAAGTGGGAGGTCCTTGGGGATGTATTACCACCAGCTCCTTCCTGACATGCTCTCTTCTTTCTGATTGACAACGATGCGAAGAGCCTCTGGCAAACACTCTTGTGCCATGAGCTCCACTGTGCCTTCCCTGATGTGACGGCCTGAAGAGGGGTGTCATATTTCTGAAGGTTTGCTCTCTATTTTAAGCTTGCCCAAATACAACAGGGTCTTACTATCCTGAAAAGCTCCCCAAAGATGGGCACTGGTGTTGTAATTATTGGTGCTCATGTAAGGTTCACAGAAGCACTTACACTAGTGCTCAGTGTGCTTCCCTCCTAAGGGAATTCCCATATAACCCAATACATAGGATGCTCCCAGGCCTTGGTTTAAACTCCACATCAAAAAGGCCTCGTAGACGATATGGAAATGGATCAGCTGGTAAAGAAGCTGATATACAGGAATGAAGGCCTCAGTTCAGACCCCTAGCACCCACATAACAGCTAGCTGTTCTGGTACATTTGTCCATAACTCCAGAGCTACCAGCAGGAAGGAGCTTCCTTCTGCTACAGAAGGAAGCAGATCCCTGGAGCTCAAGGACCTAGCAGCATAACTTAATTGGTGAGTTCCAGGTTCAGGAAAATATTCTGTCTCAAAAAAGTAAGGTAGATAGCTGTATAAGTTATTCAGCTAGTAAGAGCACGTGTTTCACAAGCCTCAGGACCTGAGTCCAAATCCTTAGAGCGCATAGAAACAATTGTATGCCTGCAACCCTGGTGCTATAATGAAGGATGGAGGCAGGATGGTCACTGGAGCTTCTGATTGCCAGCAGAGCTCCAGGTTTCGTGAGAGATCATGCTCCAAGGAAATAAGATGGAGAGTCACAGACCAGCACACCAACCTCCTCGTCTGTCCTCCAAGTATGCACTCCCCACACATGTGTGAGTAAATCACACTATACACCACATGAACACATGCACACACACACACACACACACACACACAAAGTAGAAAACTATCTAAGAAACTGTACATCAACCTCTGGCCTTCCACATGCATGTGAACACATAGGCATGTGAACATGAACACACACACTCCTGAGAGTTCACTTTCTGCACTACTCCACACAAAGCCCTAGTCCTCTATGGTTGAACAAGGTGACCCTTCTAGAACTCTCTCCATCCTACTACATGCCATGCTATGTGTATTGGCATGGTAACAAATTCCTGTTGTTGCAGGACATAGGAGATGAGGACAAAAAATCAAGAATTCCAACTCATTTTCAATTATGCACTGATTCCAAAGCCAGTGAGACCAGCAGCAGATTTTACCTAAAACAAAAATCAGGATTCTAAGAAGTTATTAATGTATTTAACATCATTGTCTAGGGGGCCTCTGGACTTGTTGTTTTTATTAGTGGAAAAGAAAGATATATAATCTACATGCAAAGCATCATTCAAGTTTATAGATGAAAAGACAGCATCTTGAGTTGCTCCTCTTGCTCATAATTGCACTTCTTAATGTGATTACTGTGACAGGCGGTTCTGTAAAGCAGCTCCTGTCATCCCTACTAAATTGCAGCATTATTTATAATAGCCAGAACCTGGTAATAACCTAGATGTCCCTCAACTGAAGAATGGATAAAGAAAATGTGGTACATTTGCACAATGGAGTACTACATAGCAGTAAAAGATAATGACATCTTGAAATTTGCATGGACATGGATGGAACTAGAAAAAAACATATTGAGTGAGGTAACCCAGACCCAGAAAGACAAATATAATATCCACTCGCTCATAAAGTGGCTTTTAGACATTAAACAAAGAAAAACCAGCCTACAATCCACAACCCCAGACAAACTAAACAATGAAGAAGACCCTAAGAGAGACAAAAGTAGATCTATATAGGAAGGTGAAAAAGACAAGATCTCCTGAGTAAACTGGGAGCATGGGGATCATAGGAGAGGGAAGAAGGGGATTAAAAAAATAAATATTAAAGAAATGACTGGGCCTTTCTATACATGCACGCAAGGTGCTCATCACATCCATCCTTTCTGTTGCTCTTTCTCACTCTTCCTCCTACTCACTTCCACATCCCTAACAATCAGGCTTTTACTTTCATTCCTTGCTTTAAACACTGGGTTTAAGTAACTTGCTTTTGTAAGTCTAGCTTATTCTACCCAAATTAATAATCTCTAGCTTTATCAATTTTCCTGCAACTGATGTGATTTTGTTCTTCTTTGCATACAAATAAAACTCCATTGTGTATATACACCACATTTTTTATCATTCATTCATCTACTGGTGGACACCAAGCATGATCACCTAATGTGATAGCTGCAAATAGTATAGCAAAATTCACAAGTGTGGCATGGTCTCTATCATGTGCTAATTTTGATTATTCTAGATATATACACAGATATAATATGGTTTCATCATATAAAACTTCTACTTCTAATGTGCTGAGGAATCTCCTAGTTTTTCCTTGCCATAGTGGCTTAAACCACCATGTATTTGTTATATTCAGGTTCTGGGATTCAGAAGTTCAAAATAGTTCTTTCTAGGTTAAAGTTCAGGCGCTCCTCCTGGAAGCTCTAAGAGACAGTCTCTTTCTTGGTCTTTGCTAGATTCCAAAGGTTGGGGCATTACTGGGTCATAGCCCTGTCCATCTCTAAAGTTAACAATTAGACCAATCAAGACTTCTGTATATCCAATCACTTTGACTCTGATTCATCTACTTCTCACAGTGAAATGACCCAGGTAATCCAGCATCTTTTCTATTTTAAGGTCAATACTCAGTGATCTTGATTCTAGCTACGGACCTTATTCCCCTCTGCCACGTAACCTGGCACATTACAGGTCAGGACATGAGTATGTGGACATCAAGAGAATGGGAAAAAACAAGTAAAATAATGCTGCTTATCACAGACAAACTGACACTTCTGATATATTAAAAACAAGTTACTCTTACCTCACTTGTAATTTTGCATGTTGGCACTCTCAAGGTTCTACCTGACTGAATCACCTGCTCATTCTTGTGATTGAAGACTCCCCTTAAAAAGACCACTAAGTTAGCATAATTTATAAAAAGCTTTCAAAAATACGAATTCTAGGCATGACAGTACATCACTGTAATCACAGCCTTGGGAAGACTGAGGCAGGATGATCAGGAGTTCAAGGGCCCCTGGGCTATATAAGACCTTATCTCAAATCCATGCCTAAAATATTAGATTAAAAGAAAGATAATGCTTAGATAAACAAAACAAAAAAAACAAATTTCAACAGTACAATTGAATAATTGAATAAGGGAGTCTCAATAAGCAAGCCAGCATCTAAAGAAATTTTCCGAGTCTAGGAAAATTCCACCAGATGGGAGCCTAGATCTATATGAAGACATAATATGTCACACATATGCTAAATGTGTAGGTAAATGTAAAGACCTGCATTTTTCCCTTTAATTTTTTTTCCTTAAAGGACAGCATACTGCTTAGAACAAACAATAACATAATAATGTGGGAATTCCAGCGTATGTAAAACAAAACACACAGAAACAGTTGAACAAAAATAGAGGATGTTAGGCTGACTAACAATACTAAAGGCTCTCAGAGTTTGTATTAAGTGATTTAGTATTAATTCTCAATCATCTATGGCCTAAAAAAGATGCATATTCTAATTCCTACAGCAGTCACTAAACAATTATCAATAAATTAGCTCAAGATAGTGTAGCCATTGCTGGAAATTTTACAGAGAACCATAATAAAATAGAACTACAGTTGTCTTCATTAGGGTTTCTATTGTTGCAACAAAACACCATGACCAAAATTCAAGTTGAGGAGAAAAGGGTTTATTTGACTTACACTCCCACATCACTGTTTATCATGAAAGGAAGTCAGGACAGGAACTCAAACAGGGCAGAATTCTGAAGGCAGGAGCTAATGCAGAGGCCATGGAGGGGTGCTGCTTACTGACTTACTGCCATGACATGCTCAGCTGGCTTTGTTGTAAAACGAAGGACCATCAGCCCAGGGTTGGTACCACTCCCAATGGTCTGGGACCTTCTCCATCAATCTCTAATTAAAAAAATGCTCTACAGGCTGGCCCCACAGTCCGATCTTACAGAGAAAGTTTCTCAATCGAGGTTTCCCCTTCTCAGAAGCCATAATTATAGCCAGTACATGCACACAGTGTGGTCCAGCAACCCCCCTTCACATATATAGGATATATATTATTATATCATATATAATATATATTTAAAAGAAATGGAAAGACTTGTTGAAATTTCTGAAGTCGCATATTCATGGCAACATTGGAAATTAAGCAAGATTCAAAAGGGCCAGCATCTGTGGATAAATACGTAAATTTTATTTAAATGTATATACAGGGGAAGGTGGTTTATAATTAACAGAGAAGGAAAATTCTACCACTTATAACACTAGCCCAGAGAGCAGTGCATTTGGCAAAAGAGGCCAGACACAGAAAATTTAATGGTGCATTTATAGGTAAATCTTAGAAAGGCAAATGTATCCAAGGAATAAAAGGTACTTACCAGGAATGGGACTGGAAACAACAGAACAGAATAGGGCAGTGTTGACCAGGGGCCTCAGAGCTTTAGTTAATAAGGTGATTTAGTCAGGTGGGTCCATCACACAATCACACAGCATAGTAGCTACAGCTAGTGGTAAGTAGTGTATTGTAAACCTGGAAACTAGTAAGAGATTAGATCTGCTCCTGCCACAGAAACATGAAATGATGTGAGGTGGCGGCCATGTTCATTAGCTTGCTTTAATCCTTTCACAATGTGTACATGTATCAGATCTCATGATGTATGCCACAAATATATATTTCTCTTTGTCAAGTATACTTTAATTAAAGACAGGAGAAATTTTTAATGAATAGTAAAAATAAAAATGATTCTACTATAATCTTAACACTCAGGAGGCATAAGTGGGAGGATTACCACTCAAACATAAAATAAAGACAAATACTTGAATTCACTGATGCAAAGGGAAAAATGATAAACGAGGAACTTAAAAGAGTGAAGTTGGTTGACATAAACTTAAGCAGTGTGTACAGTTGATATAAAGAGATTAATTTATCCCATTAGAGGAGTGAGAAACCCTAGTTTAAATGGAAAGTTACAAAAAGAGCAGGAGTTTTAAGACATACAATCATATTATAATTAAAATATAAAGTAAAAATTAAAGAAAGTGACAATGTAAAAACAAATAAATGCAGCTAGTTTAAGCCAAAGTGAGATCTTTCATAATGAAAGACATGTATTATCTACTAGCAAAATTAGAAGGACCAACAGGACCAGATACTTATGAAAGAAAGTCTTTAAAACCCTTATGTACTGTATCAAGTGGTACAGCCAGTTTAAAAACAGCTTATAAACGTATTATGATACTTAATTAACATATACTCACTAAATGCTAGGCAACTCTCCAATCACTAGATAACTGTTCAGTAAAAAATAAATAAATAAAAACATGTGTCCAAAGAATTACTAGACGTGTGATGTCAGAGGGTTTATTCAGGGTCCCATGCAGCACATGGCAGCCACAGCAAGACATGGCCCTAAGGGAAAATCCCCAGAGACCTACTTCTTCCAACTATATTTCACTAACACCCAATAACTATAAGCCTGTAGGGGGATTAATCAGTTCATTAGGTCAGAACCCCCAATACGCATTTCTGGAAATAGCATCACATACAGGCCAGACTGTGCTTAACCAATTTATTTCTCAATTACATCAAATTATTACTTAAGAGTAATCACCACAGCTACTCAAATGTTTTCAATGAACTGATGATACCCTCAACAGTAGGGATGATTTTCTCAAAGTCAAGATGCCGAGGCAGAAATTAGAAAACACGGACTTATGTTCCTTGTTGCTATGACAAAATATCAGGCAGAAAAGAGGGGAAATATTTACATTTAAGGGGACTTTTAGTCCATCAGAGCAGAGAAGCCATTATGGCGTGGTCATGGTAGGATGGTTCAGTGGGACTTTATTTACATATTTTCCCATCCTCACAGACCAAGAAACACAGAAAGGGACAAGAACAACTTTCGGTGACCCACTAGTGACCCACTTTCACCAGTTAGGTCCTCCTCTCAAAGGTACCTCCGACTTAACATGGTACAACAAACTGGAGATCAACTATTCAAAATAGGAGCCTGTGGGGAACATTTCAGACTCAAACTAGAATATTCTGCTCTTAGCTCCATAGAAACATAATACTAAATGAAATTTTGGTAAAACTTTAAAAGTCCCCACATGCTTTACTATCCCAATGTTGTTTGAAAGCTCAAAGCCTTTATTGAGATACAAAGAAAGATTCCAGTATAAGCCCCTAAAAATATAAAGCAAAATAAAATTCCTTCTAATGTATAATGGCAAAGATTAAGTATTTCTAGTCCAAAATAAAGAAAGAGGAGGACTAACGGGAAAGGATTGAGCCAAAGTTATACTAAACTCAACCAAGCCAAGTAAATATTAAATCCCAAAATTCCATGCCCACTGTATTATTTGGAGTTCTTTAGAGAAAGAGAATCCATAGGGTAAGTATATAGTACAACGGCAATTTACTAGATTGGCCTACAGGATACAGACTGTGTAGTCCAACAATGGCCATCTACATGCTGGAGAGCCTGAGAACCTTCTAGCTGCTCAGTGCACAAGGCTAGATGCCTCAGCAGTACCAATATGGCAAGGGCCTGGAGAATTCTTGGAGAGTCACTTGTCTTCAGTCCATATTGGACAGACTGAGGAGTTGGGCAGCCATGTCAGTGATGGTTGGCAGCATGAGATGGTTCACCATCAAGGAGTACCTCAGACTTCCTTACTTATACTTACTTCTTACTATAAATCTATCTAAAAGTAGACTGCAGCAACCATTCTACAGCCTGAATGCTATGCCGTCTTAATTTTCCTCCTACCAAACAAGCCAGTCCCTGTGTTTTGAATTAAGCCCCACTCCAATTTTTTAGATACAATTTACCCATATTCTTGTCCAGAATATAAGATGAATGGTTTCCTATTCAACCCCTAACAACACAGTTCTTACTTCCCCTCAAATCTTGTTAGTAAAGCCTTTTACTATGTGTGTTTCTGTTGGCCTTCTGGTCTTCTGATTACCCACTAGAATCAAGTTCTCTGCTTAAGCATTTCAGGTTTCTCTAGTCTATGGCTCCAGACTCTCCCAAGTCCCTCCTATAAACCAGTTTCAAAAGTCTAAACAAGAACCATATGGTTGGGTTTATTACCTCAACAACGTGACTCTTGGTACCAATTTTCTGCATCAAATGTCTGACAGAAACAAGTTACTGGAGGAAAGGAATCTTTTTGCTCACGGTTTTGGGGGAAATTTAGTCCGTCATCGTGGGGAAGGCATGGCAAAGAGACTTAGTCACAATGGCAGAGGCTTATTCATGTTTTGCTTGGGTGCAGGGAATTCATGCTGGAACCAATGGAAGGAATCATTTTAAAAGGCCCACCACTAATCCCATCCTGATAGCCTCACCTAGCTACAAGAGATGACTAATTGAGACTTCATATTCCACATTACTAGGAGTCCTCATTAGGACGACCTTCACAGATTCCAGGAAGTTTCCCATGCACAATGTTTCCACACCACATCCCAAATGCCTCCCCCCATTCCAGCTGTTTCTCCCTGCACTCTCTCCTAACTGTGAGAACAAGTGTGTCTCTGACTCTTGTGCCTGCTTTTGGGAGTCTTCCTCCTGTTGGGTTGCCGTGCTCAACCTTGATGTAATAGTTTTGACTTCATCTTCTTATGCTTCATTTTGTTGTATTTGATTGTTATCCCCTAAGCCTCTTCTTTTCTAGTGAGACAGAAAGAGAGCGGCTCTGGAGGGAAGGAGTGATGGGGAGGAAATGGGAGGCATTGGGGGAGGGGAAGCTATAACCAGGATATATTGCATGAAAAAAGAATCTGTTAAAAACAAGAATCTATTAAAAGGCCCACTGCTAGTATCATCCATATGCCCCACCTCCTTTGAAACATCCATAGCATTGGAAAAGCACGACAAACTGGGAATCTAGAATTTCAAATGTGAGACTATGGGGAATAGCTCAAGTTCAAACCATTCTAGCACTATGTATCTGTATGCTGCTAGAAGTCAAAACAGCATGGAAAACAAAGTAATAAAAATAGGCTAACAAAGAACAAGTGTGACTTTACCAACCTGCTGGAAATACTCTTTACATTGATTAGGGTTGTGGCTACACATGTGTATGCACTTGTTCAGCCTCATCAAACTATACTTAATCATATCTTATCGCATGTAGATTATTTAAAAATTAATACATATCTGTATATTAGTTCCTTGAGAATTGAATGCAGTATATTTTGACAACATTTACACATTCCTCAAACTCAATCCCCTTCCTGTCCACCAAACTTTGGAACCTTATAAAACAGTTGCCAAGTATCAAGTCCTATTCGTGCGGCCCAGATAACTTCGATTGTGGCCTTCTACTAGAGCATGGTGCATCTACAAGGGGCTGCCCTTAAGGAAAACTGACTCTTCCCCTCCCAGAGGTCATAGTTGGATTTGGTATCCACCAGGCCTCTCCAGGCTTGGATTTGGCCCTGGGCTTGCACAGCTCTTGTACATGGGATGCAGGAGGGTCATCTGTCTATGTGTTGCTTTCATTGGTTAATAAAGAAACTNNNNGTGCTTAAATGAATACAATTTGTGTGTTGTTATTTCAGGGTGTAAGCTAGCCGTACGAGAGCTGGGCCGGATGAAAAGCAGGCCCGCTCGCCCTTTCACTACATACATGTTCCCAGAACTGCTGGGAATTCATATGTGCACTGCCCACTGATGTCCAAAAGACATGGCTTCCTTGTAGTCATCCACCTTCTCTTACTTTCTTATGCTCTTTCTATGCCCTCTTCCATAATGATCCCTGAACCTTGAGAGGACTGTGTGTGATAGATGCTGCATTTAGGACTGAGCAGTCTGAAGGCTCTTATTCTCTGCACCCTGAGCAATTAGGCATCTCAGTATTAACCACCATCTATTGCAAATAGAATTTTCTCTGAAAAGGGTTAACTGATGAATCTATGAAAATAATAAGTCACCAGAAGTTGGTTTAGTACTAAGTCCAACTGTCATCATAATAGTAGTAGGTTCTTCCCTAGGGATTATGCCCTATCTGGCTACAGGTTGAATTTTTTTAAATTACAAGCATTATTGATTTAATTAATTAGTGCTATTTGTGAGACCATTTGTAACATCACAAAATTATGTGTTTAGCTGCTGTTCATTAAATGTCAACTAGATAGAGGCAAAAGCATATCCAGGTGTTCTTCCAATGAATATGTATTAAACAAAATGCATATGTAAACCACAAAAATGAACAGTAACATGATCAGATTAGCATTTGGAAAAAAAAACCTTTTGTCTGCTTTCTGGGGAAAGGCTCAGCAAAGGCCCACCATGGTCATGCTCTATTGTTTTTAAGGGCTGGAGTAAACGTGAGAAAAGTCCACAGGGGAGTTGGTGTCAGTGATATATAGAGTAAAGAAAAACGGGCATATTTAAAAATTAGTGGTTAAACTATATTTGACATATCAATTAGTCAAATAACATTAATTGAAGTATCAAAGTGAGAGTGTAATCAAAAGGGATGTTCAGATATTTGCTAAGGCAACAAGGATAGAGAGAAAGCATTTCCTAGGGGCAAGAGGACTGGGTTTCAAAGAAAGAGGATATCATGATTACTCTAGAGTGCACTGTGTTTCCTGTGCTACTGAAGTACTTTCATGGAAATAGCAAGTGCAGATTGATCTAAGGGCCTTGTCAATCAATGATGCATGGCGTTGTTGTGACTGTGCATTGGTTAACAATATTCATTGTCAACTTGACACATTCTAGAACCACCTGAGAGACAGGCCTCAAGACATGCCTGTGGAGGATCATCTGATCATGCTAATAGATGAGAGAAGACTCATCTTGATTGTGGAGGGGGTCTGTGCTCTGAGTGAGTGATCCAGGACTCCTTAAGATGAAGACAGCTAGCTTAGCATGCATTCTCTCTCTGCTGATTGACTGTGGATGAAACGTGACCAGCTCTCTCAAGCTCCAGCGCTATGACTTTCCATCATATGGACTGTAATCTGAAGCTGTGAGCTAAAATGAACTTTTCTCAGTTACACTGCCTTTGTGGGGACATTTTATCACAGAAACAGGAAAAGAGACTAAAATAGACTAGAATTTGCATATGACTAAGATTAACTAAGAAAAATATAATAAAAGTAAGTAAGGCCTGATCCTTGAGAAATTCCAACATTGAATGTCTAATTGTGGAAATATTAACCTGCAAAAAAATATTAAAAGATATGGCCCACAAAGAAAACAGGGAGATGGCAGGACAGTGTGCTGTCCGTCAGGAAAGACCACTTTAAGAAGGAAAGGGAAGCAAGTGTCTCTGGTTGCAAGACACCAGATGTGAGGAAGGAAGAGTGGTCTATACCTAAACATGACTATTATGCTTAGCATTGTGCAAGATATTAACTACTTTTCTAAGATCTATTTACTTCATTTGAAAAAACCAACGAGACAGGAGCAGAATGAGGACTATATATTACAACGAGAAAGATAGCTAGCACAATTCAAAACCACATCACTTTAGTTGAAAAGCTCTCTCAGCAGCTGTGGTTGCCTATGCAACATCAAGCCAGCCAGCATTCTAGTGTGGAATGGGAAGTAGCTCTTAAGCCCTGTTCCCTAAATGAGAAGCTATAGACCACTTCTGGTCAGTGGATAGAGCACAAATGAAATTGGTAGGTTACTAAAAACAAAAAGAAGATGTGAGGTTAGCAGGGAGGAAAGTGTGAGCAAATCTGGGAGGAGTCCGGGAAGGAGTTGGAGATAAATATGATCAAAATACACAGTTTGAAATTCTCAAGAATTAATGAAACTATTTTAAAAACCTTTCTCAGGTAAGAAAGCCACCTTGTATTAGTTACATTGATATTGCTGTGATACAATACCGTGACCAAGGCACCTTATAAGAGGAAGGGCTTATTTGGCTTTCTGGTTCCAGAGTGTTACAGTCCATGATGGTGTAGCAAAGCAACAGGAAGCTCTGTACTCACAACCTGAACCTCAAGAACAAAGAGAGAGAATGACTTTTGCAATTCAAAGCCACCTCCTACAGTGACATACTTCCTCTGGCAAAGCCACACATCTCCCAAACAGCCTACCCAAACAGCGCCACCACCTGGGACCAAATGTTCAAACATATAAGTTTATGAAAATCATTATCATTCAAACTGCCACACACTTGAATTGAAAATACAGTTTAAAATGTTTTCCCATAACTTAAAATCCATGATAGACCTCAAAGCATGAAAATTACATAGAAATTTAACATCTGCATAGGTAATTTTAAAAACTGACATGAGATGAATCACCGGACTACTGTCATATTGTCATACATACTCGGCTACCTCAAGTAGGTTTAGTTGATTCTGTTTTACTTTTTAAATCTAATGATAATTTTCGGTAACATGGATTGAAGATAGAATGACCCCCTCAGGCTCACATTTTGAATTCTTGGTCCTGGACTATTGGTAATATTCCAGAAAGATTCAGAAGCACAGGGGGAAGTAGGATCACTAGGGTTCAGTCCTAAGAAGCATCCCTGCCTATTTCCTGCCCTCCCTGCTTCCTGGTTGGTCCTGAACGGAATGCTGATCTCCTTCAAGGGCACTTACACTGGATGCCTTGCTCAAGCACAAGGGACCCAACAACCATGATGAAAACTCTGCAAGTCAAAATAAACCTCTGCTCCCCTAAGTTACTTCTATTAGGTATTTTTGTCATGGTGATAGAAATAACTAACACAGTTTATAACTTGGAATATTGGCAGAGAACCTTCCCCTGTGGGTTTCACCACACAGGGAGAGGCTATGCAAATTCATGGCGTCAGCTATGTTCCAGGAACCCCTTCAAACTTACTAGTCTGCATCTCTTCAACCAGTCTTTCTGAGAGTTTTACCCAGCTTTGGTCAGTTTCACTGAGATGTAACCCCACAGCACCTGCATGGGGTGTCCAACATGGAACTCTGACTTCCTGGGTGGGTGAAAAGTCCCTCCACAGGCATTTACCTAGGGGTAACCAGAACCATAGGGCTCCTCTGGGCTAATGAAAGGTGAAAGAAGATGGAGAACTCCCAAATCCCTTCTCCATCAGAAGGCAGCTCTGTGTAACATGAGGGGTCTGCTTCTTGGGGTTTCTGTCCCTCCAGACAGCCCCCACAGCCGGCAAGCACCAAAGAAAATCACACAGATATCTCCATAAGGATATAAAACTGATTAGCCCATTAGTTCAGGCTTCTTGTTAACCCTTGTAGCTTATATTAACCCATTGTTCTTATCTACGTTAGCCACATGGCTCGGTACCTTTCTCAGATGGGTAGATTACATCTTGCTTCTTCCATGGTCTGGGAAGGACTGAGAGGAATGGGCTTCCTCCTTTCCAGCGTTCCCCTGTTCTCATCGCCCCACCTCTACTTCCTATCTGGTTGACCCGACTATACTTCTTGCCTGGCCAATCAGCATTTATTTAAAACAGGATTGACAGAATACAGACAATTCTCCCTCACCAGCTCTGAACCATGTCTTGCTTTCTTCACCTCAGCTGCATGGGGTCACACTTTTAAAACCCACATACAAACTTTTATATCACAGTCCCTTTACTATATTCCAGTTCAAAACTGCAAATCAGTGGATAAAGGTAAACAATTCCCAAATGCTGAACATAAGGCAAGCTTCCCATATTTCTTATTCATCAGGACTCTCAAGCAATACAAACCAATTCAACTGACAAGTGAAGTCCAGTTTACTCAAAGCCGACAATTTGGACTCAGACGGCTTCAGTTGGTGTATTTTTATGCCCATGCTGTCTCCCCTGATGCCTGCTTTGAACTGTAGTCATAAATAGATTTTTGGAGGTAAATAGTCATGATAGTTAGCAGTACCAAATATTACATGTTGGTCCCTCATCATGGAGATAATTGGCTAACTGCTTAACATTTAATCCCCACTATGATTCTACAAGCTTTCATTATGTCCGTGTTATTCCATTGAAAGTGGAAGCTAACTTTTTCAAGGTCCCTGGGTTGACGAAATGATAGCTAGCATTTGTGTTTGTTTTGTATCCCTGGCAACTTTGATCACATTTAATCCTGGTATCCATCCTCAGCAGGGTCTCGTGATCACGACAGTACAGAACAGCTGCTCCAAAATCTATGGGTGTGTTGCCTTTCATAGGAAAGAAAAAATGGAGGAACACAGGTCATCTTCTGCAATCACTTCTGCACCAACAGTGGAAGGAAGGTTTTTTTTATAAAAGCACCATTCATTAGGGGCTAAGCAGTTCTTTGTGGGCGAAGGTGCTATGATTCCCTGGATGATTAGGTTTATCTCTGGCCTTTAAGTACCAGCTACCATCAGCACTTCTCAATTATGACAACAAAAAGCATCTCCTGATTTCTCCAAAAGTGGTCCCAGCTGACTACGATTGGTTTATTGTAGTTAAAACAAATATTTTAAGTTCTGATGTTAAACAAAGCATGTCAGGATGATGAATAATATAATGTCTGGGAGTTCTTCTAGAATTTTGGCTGTAGATCTATGAACAGAGCCTTCATTCATCTTTCCCATCTTCTCCCCTCTCTTTATTTCCGTTCTTTCTACTGTTCCTTCCCAGAGGTATGATTCACCCAATGAGAACATTGTTCCCGAAACCTGGGGACCTTCACTTCTCTAACACATTTCCCTTTCCAGGCTTCTGTCTAGCCCTGATTAGCGTGTCATCTCCAAACCCAGAACAAAACCTGTGTAATTGGCTCTGCTTCTGAACGACAATCACCCCATGTTAAAAACATCATTTCTATATTTACAAACCCAAGACAAGATTGAAAGTGTCACGCTCTCTGTGCAGCAAGGGTATTCTCGTAATCAAACATCCAAAGCAAATTGTGTGATTGAACATTCCAAGGCTCCACTTCAAGTCAGAAAAGCTGAGTAGAATCATGCCACTTAATTAACATTCTATTTTCTTCACCATATACAAACGGAACTAGGGATTGTGTTATTTTGGCCAAATTTTCGATGTAAATTTTCCTAAGCATTCTAAGTTTATAGATTATAAGCAATTATCACTGAGCCAAAATTATGGATGAGAGATACAAATAAAACAAAAACCCAGGAAATTCTGAAATACTCTTATATATTTTTTTCTATTTCAATTCTTTTATCATAAACAACACAAATAGTATAAAATAAAGGTAGATATAAGACCACATACATTGTGGGTACATAGTTTCTTGACTTGGCAAAATAATTTTTTCTGCAAGCCTACTGTTCCTGAAATAACACCTGTAAAGTTCCATTTCTCCGTTATGTCTTTTTAATAAATTTGTTTGGAAACTAAGCCACATAAACTCAAAAATGACATTAGCATTTGCCAATAACAAAGCCAATCCATTTAGGAATATTTTACCCTCTGCTTAGAGGTAGAGTTCCCACTTCTAGACACAACCTTTCTTTCCTAAGTTGTGTATTCCAAACCATGTGATTGAGAGATCGGTGGCCTCAAATCATTCATCTGGGACTGCCTAATGTAACTGGTCATCATACTTTAATCCAATAGAAAATGTGCTTTCAACATAAAAATTCTATATATTCATGAATAATTGTAAGCATTCAACAAGAGACACAATCGTATAATACAGAAAGCTGTGATTTAATAAAAGTTAAGAAATAATTAATCTAAATTAAATATAACGAGCTCTAAGATTTTTCTTTTGTCCAAACCACATCAATAAATTTGATGACAAAGAAAATTAATTTAGGTCAGCTAACAGATACAAACTCCATGGAGGAAATTAACACTGCATACACCAATGTGTATCAGATAAGTAAATACCTATATAAATTTTGTTCAAAGTGAAATTTTAAAATATATTTTGTTCTGAAAAAAAATTATTTCTTGAGAGAGTTTTACAGAGAAATAAAATTCCAGAAGTAAAATTGTAAACCTTAGCAGGCTATATAAATTTCTGTGTGCTGAACTATCTACAATTTCTCTAAGTTTCAACCAAATGAAATACGCCAGAGACGTGTGCCAACCACTTCCCTATTGCCCATCCTTGCCATGACTATGAGAACATAGCAGACTCAGAAGAAATACAGATTTATTTTGCTACATGGATTTATTATATTCTGGAGTAAAAACTGAAAAATAAACTTCTGCAAATGAATGACCAAATTGTAACAAACGCTACAAACACTAATTCCTTAACTGCATATCTTCAAACTCTGTCAAAATTGTGCCCAGCTGAGAACTACTGGCAAATGATATTTCAACCAAAACTTTATTTCTGTGGTTGATTAAAACATGCCAGGATTCACAAAAGAATATTGCTGTCTTCACTATTTAGTAATAACTATAACACACACACAGACACACACCCTTTTAATGCAGGACTCAAAAATTGGCTTCTACTTAATTTAAAAAAAAACTTTGCTTTTCTTATTTTTACCATAGGTTTGTGTGTCTATGTGTGTACTTGTACATGTGAGTGTGGGTGCCCATGGGAGCCAGAGGTGTCAGGTCCCCAGGAGCTGGAGTTAAAAATGGTTGTAAGTCAGCTGACAACCTGAAAGTCAGGAACTAAACCAGGGTCCTCGGGAACAGCAGTGAGTGTTTTTAACCACTGAGCCCTCTCTCCGGCCCCCTAGAAGCCCAACTGAGCCTACCTTGCAGGGGTGTTTGTTCTTCTTGCTCAGTTATAAGGTGCAGTACGGGGGTGGGGGGCTCTACCACATGAACCCAGTTCTTCTTCTGTCTTTTGCGTCACTTGCAGCCATGAAGTGGTGAAACATCGAGACTTCCGAGTCTCCTCCTGAAACCCACACAGGCTTCAGCGCACGTGCTNCAGGCTTCATCGCACGTGCTAGCCACTTCCTGGCTACTTAGTCAACGACAGCTGAAGACTCTACTTTCAAGGAAACTGCACATGGAGTGGGCAGTGTCAGATCTGCCTGACTCTGTGCTTGAAGCATGAATTCAGTACACATGGGAACTCTACGCGTGCTATCGAAGACAAGGAAGCCTCTAGCTTACTCCTTCCTTCTGTGCTTGAGGACGCTTGCTTTCTGCATTAGACCATCCAACAGCCTCTTCGTACACTGCCCATGTATGTCCTTTTGTTCATTTCTCTATGGTGACTCCTATCATCGAGTTGCTACAAATGTTTTTAATACTTAATTTCTATTATTAAGGGTTTGAAATAACAAGGAATAAGAAACAGCCTTCTCTCCAGTGAGCCTGCAACGTCCAGATCAGTTTAATGCATCTGAAGACTGCAGGGCAGCCTTACGTACAAGCAAAACTGCAGACAAAAATGTTCTCACTGGGAAGAAGGCAAAATCAAGTCAGCAGGTAACATTAGTGATGGTAATAATATTTAATAAATGAAACTTCAGCACTTGGTCTGAATGTAGTATATGCTAAATGCTTTACATGTAGAAAATCCCAGCCCAAGGAGGAACTTTGGTGAAATGAGCCAAAGCTGCGGTGAAAGATAACTTTAGAAAATAGTCCTCTAGGGGGAGGAGCTGGGACTTAAGACCCCACCACACCCGTCACAGTCTGAGGTCACAGAAGGCATCGTCAGGACTTAGGATCCCATTATTAGTTGCTAATCACATTCAAATGGTGCTGCATTGAGCCTTATTCAGAGAAGCTTCTTACGTTGGTAGTGATTAATACAGAAACTCATAACCTGTCAAAGCGTGGGGAATAAGTGACTGAAGAATAATATTCCACAACATACATACATATGTATATACATATATATATGACATTGCCAGAGAGTTAAAAATAAGCAAAATTTGATTTTCAGTTCTAAATTTGCAATTAGATATTTACTATCTTAGAGAGAAAGAAATTGCTATTCCATTTATGTTAAGTTCTGTGAAAGACAAGGGCTTTTATCTTATTCACAGTGTGATCCCTTAGTACAAGTCCATAACATATATACATACCCTTTACATATGGTAAAATTTTAAAAAATGCTCATGTGACCAAAAAAATAACATGGAACTAGAAGATGCCATAATCCATGAAACCACATTCCCTTGAGCACAGCAGGACTTGCGGACAGAGTCTGAGACAGAACGCAGAGGCCAGGGTACCAGTTGAAGGAAAAGGTATGAAAACCTCATGTGGAACTCGGGGACAGTCTGCAAAACACTGCCAATAGCAGCTGGACAGTCCAGCAATGGCAGTGTAAGGTCCAGGCTGAGAGGTGGGCACTCTGAAAGGTAGGGCCGGGTTGGTGTCCACCATGAAGACCGTGTGAGGCGTTCACATTGAAGCTGCTGCAATGAGGAGCAGCCTACCTGTGACTAATTAGAAAGGAAGACCAAAAGAAACTGAAACAAGGAGAAATAAAAGGCAGGCAGGGAATGGAGAGAGGATTGTCAGGGTTGGTTCCATGTAAAAAGAGTAAACACAGATTAAAGAACAAGGATAGGGGACATTTTCTAATATAATACGCTATGAATTGGGCAGGGGGTGTTAAATGGTTCTTGAGCATTGCAGGACACAGGACTGAAATGAAAATTAACATGAGATTTGCAATACTCCAGATAGTGAGGATGGTTCCTACGGATATCAAAAAGAAAAAGTAGAGGCCCAGAGTCGGAATCTGGGGAGCTCCTTCATTTGTTTTGACAAGAGAAAGTGGCAAGGGAAATAAAGAAAATTCAAGGAGACTAGGGAAAGTGTCAAAGCAAAATCACGTTAAAATGATGGCAAGATAAGAGGCCACCAGAACTGTGAAGCACTATTAAAAACCTGAGAAATGTAAAACCTAAAGGCGAATCATAAACCTGAGCAAATAAGACCCAGATGGGGCCTGAGGAGACAGCTCAGTTGGTAAAGTAAAATGTCTGCCTGGCAAACATGAAGACCTGTGTTTGAACCCCAGAACCCACATAAAACAAAACAACAACAGCCACAAATCAGGTACAGTGGGATGCCTACAATCTCGGTGCTGGAGAGGTAGAGACAGGAATCTCAGGAGCTGTCCAACAGCGAGCGTAGCCTAACCATTGCACATACTCACACATATGCACATACAAAAAGGCACAGATGGTCAGTTTACAAAGGAGTTGATAAGAAAGAAATAAAACTTATCCATGTGTTCTAATATTAAGGATCATCCAGAGAAACTGAGAGTGAAGACAAGATACTATGATGGAAGCAGAAAAATCCATGGCTTTTGGAACAGAAAAGCCGACACCATAGTTCAGGCCAAGTCTGAAGGTCTGAGTACTGCAGAAGCAGAGAGAATGATTCCCAGTTCAAGATAGGGACTGCAGACAGCACCAAATCCAAGGGCCTGAGAATCAAACATTCTAGTGTTTAAAGATAAAGAAAAATGAATTTCCTAGTTTAAGAGGAGAGAAAAAACTCACCTTGTCTTGACTACACATGCACACAAACGCACAAGCACACACATTTGGTCTTTCAGTGTTCTGACTGACAGATGTCTATGTTGATAAGCATGTGACTTCTTCATCCAGTCTAACTTGTCTATTGATCTCTTCTATAAACCCCCCAATACATTTGGTATTTCACCAGCCTCTCAACATCCCTTAACCCAGTCAAGTTCACATATGAAATTAAGTATCACAAATAATATGATCAATATCAAAAAAGATATGACTGGGGAAAATACAGAGTAACAAATTTCTTGTTTTAGGTGCCCCCCTAAGCTTACTCAATAATGTAGAAAGTACAGCATGATAGTTCGAAGTGTCACCAAGGAAGGGAGGCTCAGCTGGGAGATGGTCCAGATGAGGCAGGTCTGTAAGGCATGTCTGTGGAGGACTGTGGTGATTCAGGCAATAGAGATAGGAAGATATACCATCGTGGGTGGCATCATTCTCTGACTTCAGCACCCAAACTTTATTAGAGCAGAGATGGTTAGCTGAGTATTAAGCATGCAATTATGTTTCCCTGCTCTTGGCTGTGACCTGCCCTGACTTCCTTGTTATCATGGACTCTAACTTGATATTGTAGGCTAAATGAACCCCTTTCTCTTCGATGCAGCCTTTTGTCTGGGTATTTGTCATAGCAGAAGAAATGAAACTAGAATGCTTTATTTGAAAGACAGCGATAATATTTAGAACATTATTTTAAACAAAGGTTTGATAAATTTTGCGTAAACTTTAGAGTAATTAGTATTTCGTGTTTGTTGTAAGTTGAAAATGTATACAGTACTAAATCAATGGCTGTTACATTAGAGAAAACAGTCCTTTCCCCAAGCATAAGTGGAAACACTTCATTGTGTTTGTCTAAGAGAGCAATTATACAACTCGGTGCCTTTCCTGGACATTAAATGGGGGTGACAAGAGACCCCCTTGTTATGAACCCCAAAGAAGTCCTCAGTCTCAATACTATCCCTCCTAGTTTTATATATAAACTAATACCATCGTAAGTTGGGATTCTTATAGCACACACATGTATGCGTAAACACTCACCGGTATTAGTAAGTTCTAAGACTATTTATTTACTATTAACTGATGATCAGTACCAATAACTTTGGCCTGAAATCCTGCTGACCAGAAAACTAGTTGACCTCCTAGAAAGCTTATGACTCCTGGACGAGTGTTAAGACAATGGTTTCTGATCAAACACAGGCTTAGACTGCAGCCTCCTCCATTAACAGGAGTCCTTCAGTTCCAGTCCTGAAATTATACATGGTGAATTGTGTCACTGAATTGTCCCCACAGAGAACTGAGGCCCCTTGGATGAGCAGGGCTGATGTTGCTCCAAACACAGACCCAAGCTGTCAGGAAAGACTGGAGCCAAAGTTCTGCCACTCTGTGAGCTCTGTATCCCAGGAAGGGCACCTCGCTCATCTAATCATGCAGCTTAAAAGGCCCATAGCCTAAGGGTCAGAGGCCCTTTCCTGGAGTCTAACATCTGTACTCGCTAGATCTCTGTGCAGTGCCGGGCAATGCAATGAGCAACAGGGGACTTGTTATTGCTCCAGTCTCCGGGAGTATTCCCACATAAACACTGTTCCAGCCGCCCTGTGCGTGTGCAGCTTGGCCATTTGCCCTTGACACACAAGCACCAACAATCAATCAGACGCTGGAGACACAGAAGTAAACATAACAAAAAGTCCCTGCCTTTCAGCTTACATTCTCCAGGGAAGAGAGAGCCAATAAACAAACAAATGGGCAATGCTCCAAGCGGCAACAAAGGACAAACAGAGTAATAAAGCCATGAAAGGAGACAGTGATCCTCGGCTTGCTCTGCTCTAGGGAGTCAGCAGCCATGGCTCTTTTAAGGTGGGGTCTGAGCAGTGACCTGAAAGAAGCAAGGGAATCAGCTGTGCACCTGCGCACGGGAAAGTGCTTCTGGCAAAGAGAGCTGAGTTCAGAGCCTTGGGCAGGAAAGGACTCAGTGTGCTTGAAGATGAAAAGGGGCTGTTCCTGGAGAGCCTGGAAGTAGGAGAGAGGGTAACAGGGTGGAGTCGTCCAGGCCACAGCAAAGGCTTTGGATTTGACTTCAGTTCAGATGGAATGCCACTGGAAGGAGCTGCCTCAGTTTCCAGAAAGACTCCATGGGCTTTCTGTGGAGAAGTGACACCGTAAGAAGAGGTATCTGGTGAAATAGAGAAGCTGGGGGTGGCTACGGCATAGTGGTAGGTCATTTTGGCAAGAGAATTGATGGCTTAGAGTAAGGTAGTGGACAAAAAGCATCATGAGAAGCTGAAGTTGAGAAGGCAACACAGTATATACTGAGCAATATTTTTATTTTTAGGAGTTAGTTAGTTAGTTAGTTTGGCCCAAACAACTGTGAGCAGTTTATTGGCATAGGAAACTATAGGAGGATGAGAGCATTTTGAGTTTAACCTGGGACATACTAAGTTTGAAGGATCTTTAAGATCAAGGATCCTACATAGATGATTACATATACATATGGCACTCATATATATATTTCCTTTGCTAAGATGGGCACTTTGGGAATCACTAGCATGTCACTTCATGGCACCAAGGAGACCCACCAAGGACATTCACACATGAAATGTGGGCTAGAATTTCCATGGCTTCTCAAGGAGGCCCTGCTGAACATTATGCCCATGCTAGTGTTGAGGTAACTACAGTTGCATGGCGACATTTTGAGGGGCTCCAAGAGGTATGCTATGGCAATAGCTTGGTACAGAGGCAGATGCGAGAATGCAGCTCATCTGCTGTTAACACAGATGTTAAAGAGGTCTGGAAAAATATGGTATGTCATCCTCTTCCTTACACTGTGGGCTTGGTGTTTCTTCTGTTTTGTCTCATGTTTTAGTACTCTTGCTTCCTGGCCTCTCTAGACACCTGCTTTACTAAACACAGGAGTGGCGATGTGGTGAGGGTCTTGTGGGAGAGCACGACACATGTGACATGATAGAGGGGCAGACTACCTGGGGTGGAAAGCTCTAAGTGGGGTAGAGGGGTAGATGGAAAAGATTGGGCGTGAGAGTAGAGTCAACCAAACGTGTAAGAAGAAAAGATATGGGGGTGAGGAGACAATTTAGTGGATAAAGGGGTTACAATTCAAGTGGAAAAACCAGGATTCAGATCCCCAGAACCCACATAAAAGCTGAGCATGTGTGGAGGCTCCCCTGTAATCCCCATGCTCAGGAGGGAGACGCAGGATCCCCAGGGAAGCTGACTAGCTATGCTTGCTGAGTCAGCCAGCTCTGGGATCAGCAAGAGACCGGTTCAAGGACAATACCTGATGTCAACCTCTGTCCTACAAAATACACATACAAACACACACACACACACAAATGTACATGCACGCCCACGAACACATGGGCCACACACATAAATACACATATAAACATACACTCGCAACATGCACATACACACAATGTATAATATATAAACCTATTACTTTACAAACTGTTCAAATAACAAAATTATATAAAGAAAAAGAGTCTGAAAAGAAGTTCCCTTCATGGATGGGTATTGCTGGTCCCAGAATATTAAACAAAAAATCCCAATACCATATTGTGATATTTTCCTATAAGCTGCTAACAAGGACATCCCCAGAAGCTCCGAAAATGCCCCAGAATGCCTTTTTTCTTGGCTTCCCAACTTAACTATGTTAAAACCCTTCAACAACACTGAAGACACCACACACTTTGTGTGCTATACACAGAGAAATCAAGAAAGAACTGAGTGAGTGAGAAGCTTTCTCCCTGGTGGCTATGCCCACAGCTGGAAAGTTTTATTCAGACCCCTGAGAGAGAAAAGCCCTACAATACTAGCCTGACAGATGAGGTCTCCACTGATGCAAAATAGGTATGAATGTTCAGAGGGTAACCAACCACTTTCTGGTTGGATTTAAGGCCCTTCCATGGGCATCCTGGCAAAATAAACATGTTCAAAAGTCTATGGCTAGAGATCACAGGCCCTACAAGGAATTGTACTACTGGTGCTTTGCAAAATGGACCTGTTTTTAAGCTTCCTTCTAAATATTTATGTTCATATACATAGATCAGTGCTGCTCTCAACCTGGGTGGGAGAAAGTCCTTTTCGTAGTGAGTGACAATTAATGCAGAAAGTCAGAACTTGCTTAAGTTCTGGAAATAAGTACCTAAGGAGTAATCACTGTACATAGGACATCTCCATCATCAGCTCCAAAGCCCAGTGAATGTAGCAGAAAGAAGAAGGAATAGAAAGACCGACTGTAGGAGCCAGAGGCTGGAAGGAAGGAACGCTGTGAAAAGCTGCCTTCTACACATGCTATGGCCATCGCAAATACAGAGAAGACATGCAAGCGCCATGGTGTCCAGGTGGAGGAAGTGCAGTAGAAGGAGAGGGGTAAGAAAGAGTAATGAGCAATGAATAAATGGTCAGAATATGTTACACATGTACGACATTGCCAAAATGAAAAAAAGTCATAAGAAAATGTATTCTTTATAGGAACATCCATATTGGTATGCAATGAGTTTGCTAATTTTAAGTGAGTTAATAATTAAATTTTTCAGATTTTATTTTAGTACAGTGATAATAGAGATCAGCAGGTGTACCTCAAGATCTTTACTAAGCACTAACAAGAAGAGGAAGTCTAAGACCAAAGTGTGAGAACTGCAAGTAAGTACAAGCAGGTTGAGAAAGAAGGCAAACCTAAGAAATGAAGTGAGTTGGCTGGGAAGGTACCAACAAGGAGACTGAGGAGTTGTCAGCGAGCAAGGAGAGCAGGTCATGCCAGAGTCCAAGTGAGAAAAGCCTTTCAAGAAGAGAGTTGTCAACTCCACCACATGCTTCAGAGACTGAAGAAAGTAAAAAGCAGCTCTTGAATTTGACAATACAGAGGTCACCAGTAATCTAATGAGATTGTTTTGTAAAAATGGCAAAGACAAAAGCCTGCCTAGAAAGAGTTCAGCTGAGAATTAGAGGACAAAAAGGAAGATAGAAGTATGACCATATGCAAGCTGGGGTAGCATCTAGAGAGGAATCAACATCAGGAGAGAGTTTTGCAGAGGAAGACTATAATGATATATTTCAATTTGGCAAGAGTCATCTAAAAATGAGAGTGGCTGAATTTAATGACAAAGGAGAGAGGAGAGATGAACAATAGAAGCCATGTAAGGTGGAAGGAAGGGATCCAGTGCCTTACAAAGCTGTTTTGTTCTCTCATTGTTACTGCCCAGAAAGAATAAGCACATTTACAACCATAGTAGGTTGATAGGTGTGGAAACAGAAATGTATAGAAGCTTCAGATTGCTTCTATTTTCTAAGTATAAAGTGGAATGCTGCCAACTCAGAGTAAATAATGGAGAGGAGATTTGAATGCAAAGGTGAAGGTATGAAAATAATCACATAGGAAAGCAAGAAAACAAGCCAGGGCACTTGGCCCCGGGCTGTAGTGAAGGGGAAGCCGGCCTGCTTTCATCCCGCCCGGCTCCCGCACGGCTAGCTTATACCCCGAAATAA
>LOEQ01001463.1:165340-179099 GCA_001685075.1 Bramus lutescens
AGTTGTGAGCTGCCATGTGGGTGCTGGGAATTGAACCCGAGTCCTCTGGAAGAGCAGTTAGTGTTCTTAACCACTGAGCCATTTCTCCAGCCCCGAGCACAGTGTAGTTGTGCGTGACAGCATAATTTCCATGCCCAAGGCTTGCCATCCTATTCCAGGGTGCTGACAGGTTTTAGACTACTGTTTTCAAAATACTGTCCATAACCCACGTGGGTACAAAGTAGTCTAGAAAGTTATAACTTGTCATTTAAGATGAAACAGAATAGAAACACGTGTCAAAGTCTTCTAGTCTAAAAATAACTAAATTTTGTTTCATTTAGATATTAAAATATATAGATATATGTGAGAGCTATATTAGGTTTGTAACAGAGTATGAGTCAAAACATTATTTAACAAAAACTTAGGGTGAACTAACTCTAGTTCTTTGCAACTAAGAACCTTTTTGGGTTATTTCTAGTGGGATTTGATGAAAGGATACAGTCACATCTTCACTCTCCATCATTCTCCAGTCTTACTAATTCACTGTCTGCTCCCATTAGGTTAATTACTACCACACACCATGTAGAACTTCATTCATAAAATATATGCCACAGGTTATACAGAGGACAACTAAGGTAAAAACTGCATAATACTAAATTAACATACTTTATATAGATGTTTGGATCTTTGATGTTAGTCATACTTGCTTTAAGTTTATTTTTATTACATTTAATTTGTATATGTGTGAGTGTATATGTGTCTATGCAATGGTATGTGTGTGAAGGTCAGAGGACAACTTGTATGTGTGTGTGTGTATATGTGTCTATGCCATGGTATGTGTGTGAAGGTCAGAGGACAATTTGTATGTGTGTGCGTGTATATGTGACTATGCCATGGTGTGTGTGTGAAGGTCAGAGGACAACTTGTATGTGTGTACGTGTATATGTGTCTATGCCATGGTGTGTGTGTGAAGGTCAGAGGACAGCTTGCAAAATCTCAATTATCTCTTTCATTCATGTGGATCTAGAACATTAGACTCAAGTGATAAGGCTGCGTGTCAAGTGTCTTTCCTCAATGAGCCATCTTACTGACCCTGCTCTAAGCTTTTCTAAAATCAGTTTATATGAGGCTAGAATTAAAGTTCATTATAACCAATTATGTATGTACTCATGCCTTTTTTCTTTGTAAATGATACTCTTTATCCCTTCCTAAAGTACTCTGAACTACCATGTGGGTGAGTTAGGGTAGTCTATCCAGGCATCTGTCTTTATATGCTTTCCAACTGATCCTATTCCTAGACAGCTTGATCAAATAAGTATGTGTATCTGGTTTCTTCTATACCCAGCAAGTCACTATAGCATATGACTCATGTCACATGAACATATTGTCATGCAATATTTATTAAAACCCTCAAACTTTGGAATGACTAAGCAATGTATATACTTAGATGCATCCCTTCATTGTGTCTTTATAATAGTCTCACTTAAATTTGAGTATGGGGGTCAGGAGAGAGTGAAGAAGGGGAAAAGAGAGGAAGGGAAGGGAGCAGAGAAAAATATATAGTGCAATAAAAACAATATTCTCACTTGTTCCCTTATTGAATCACACTGTGTACAAGTAAGACACCTTGCACCTTAGAAATCAGCCTTGGTTCTATTTGCTTACCCTATTGTAATCTTTTTAATTTTTTCCCTCATGACATTCTTATGGATATTCTGTTTCTCAATGTCCTGCAAAGTGCATTAAAGCATTTTTTTGAAATAAGACAAAGCATAAACAAACAAGCAAACCAGCTCTTTGTCTTCTGTCTACAACCTCTGCACACATAAGGCTGGATTCAATGTGTGCCTCGATTACTGTAAACGCCTTCTGGCTGGTTTCCCTGACTCTATTTTCTCCCTTCACAAATGTTGGATTCCTTTTCTTCAATATTGTTTTCATCATTTAACCCAGCTGCTCAAAATCTGCAGTTGCTTGGTAATGCCACAGTAATACATACAGTCTTCAGGCTGACATTCTAAATCCTCCATCAGTTGCCCACACAATTCCAATTTTATCTCCTGTTTAACTAACAAGGTGGTTTTTGCTCACATAATGCAAAATTATTGCCATTGTCTCTACCTTCTGCTTGCAATTGTGCAATGCCCAACTCTAACAACAACTATTTCTATTACTTTTCTGAACTTCAGTGTCTTCTGTTAGAGAATAGAAACAACACCTTCTTGGAGTCTATACAACGAGATAGCACAGGAAAGCACCTACATTAACTAGTTAAAAAATGTATTATTTTCTAACGTGTGTCCCACAGCTGCCTCTCAATAAACTGCAATCCAGAGTATTCTGTTCTCTGTTATTGCTTCTATTATTTGCAAAGTCCTAAAAAGCTCTGTCCTTCTTCAGCCATGGATTCCTAAAGAACAAGCAATGATCCCACAAACATGGGCCACAGGAAAAAGCAGATTAGAGTCTTGGATCACTCTGCTCTCCTGCCTGTAAAGATGGTCAAAAGATGTTGGCAACCTCCATTATGGTCCACCTCTGAGGATCAAGGAGCACACTAAGGACTGTACCTGACCTGGTTTAAGACACACTAGGAGTGTATCTCCTACTACAATTTGACCTTCACTTAATAGTAGTAAAATTCTTGTTTGATTTGAAATAAGATAGTTGAGTTGTTCCTATGAAGAGAAATTGCTGAGGCAAAACAACTAATAAATTAGACTTTATTGGCAGGATTTCTGTTATTGCTCCTGTTTATGTTTTTGTGATATCTTAGTTACTTTTCTTATTGTTGTGATAAGACACCATGACCAAGGAAACTTATAAAAGAAACTATTTAATTTGGGTTTATACTTTCATAAGATTAGCATCTATGATGGCAAAGCAGAGGCATGGTGGCCAGAGCAGCTGAACTTTTACAGCTTGATCTGTAACCAGGAAAGAGAGAGGAAGAGGGAGAGAGAGAAAACATGAGAGAGAGAGAGAGAGAGAGAGAGAGAACCAGCCTTTTGAGAGCTTAAAGTCTGCCCCAAATGACACACCTCCCCCAACAAGGCCACGACTCCTAATTCTTCCCAAACAGTTCCACCAACTGGGGTCCAAGTATTGAAATTTAGGAGTATATGGAGCCTATCCTCATTCAAACACCATAGGTTTTGGAAGAATTATTAGATTGTTTTGTTGTTGTTGTTGTTGTTATTGTTGTTTGATTTGGTTTGATTTGTTTTCTTGAGACAAGGTTTCACTATACAGTCCATGCTGGTCTAGAAACTTGTGGTCCATCTAACTCAGTCTGCAAGTTCAGGAACTAGAGTAGTGTGTCACCACACCTGGCTCACCCTTTATTTTCTAACCTAGCAGTGACTCTATCACCTTCTAAATGGCCTCAAACGAAGAAGAACCACTGATCATAAAATGGGATCTCTGGTGAAACAGAAACTTTAAGTAAACATAATATCTCATTCCCAAATTAATCTAATTAGATTTGCTTGGCCATTTTCATAGTGCCAAGAAGTGCTAAAGTACAGGCTGCCAAGGGAAAAAGCCATCAACTTTCTTAACTAGCTATGAAACCTGAAATTACAATACGAACCTACCAAAGAAAATGTGCTTGATACAATAGTAGCATAATTAAAATGGTGGTAACCAACCCCTCTCTGAGCGGCTTAAAACCTGTTCCACTGGAGGAACTTGTGCGTGGTACTGGAAACCTCTCAAGAGCCCTTGATTTGGGACCATCCTATGTCCTCAAGGGGAACCTACTAATACCGTTGGGACAAAAAAGTTCCGCCTACATATGGCACCCGTACGTTCAGCAAGAATTTCCACATAAAACCTGAGAAAGCTTAAAAAAGGAATCTAAATACACAAAAGAACAGAAACAAGAATGACTTCTTAGTAGCAGCATTTTGGGGGGATGGGCTCTGTTTGTTGGGAGCGAGCAAAGGCGCAGCTCCTTTAAGAGACTCTGACTTTGTGCTAGCAGCAAAAACCAGGATTCTTCCAGAGGCCCTGCTACCCAACACTTAAATGAAGTTTATGAGCAGCAGGTTGGCACACTACTCAATGGTGGCGTGAACCCATAAACTTCCCAGAGTTGGGGCGGTATACCTGGCGCCCAGAGCTGGTGGTAAATGTACCTCCACCATGAGACTAGACTCTGAGGGAAGCAAGGGGGAGGAGCCAGCAGCAGCAGCCGTGATTTAAGTTACACGGCAGCTTTTTATTGTTTTGGTTTGTTTGTTCATGCAGACAGAAAATGTTACAAATGCACAGTAAGGACAGATTCAGACAAAGAGAGCCTCTAAACAGGTCACAGTGTGTTTGAAAATGTACTCACACTTGGAAGAGAGAAGAGAAAGTATATACAGTCTTAGTCACTGTCCCAAAGTCTTTCTCGGCCAGGATGGCTCCCCCAGGCTGGGTACCAACTGGACTGGGGCAATGTCTTCCATTCCACTGCTGCTGCGCAGGTCCCTCAGATCAAACAGAGCCTGGGATCACTGCCACCTCCCAGCTGCAGCCACCTTCTGGGCCTCTCTGTGAGCACTCACAGCAGTCGGCTGCCACTCTCGTAAAACTCTGCTCCAGCTGCCTCCTCTCCGTATGCGCGCATGGACAAGCAGCCCAGTGGTCTGGGAGACTCCAGGAAGGAGGCTTGTGCTCAGGATTCACGGTTCCTCTACTCCTCAGGCCCACAATGGCAGAAAGGCGCCTGAGCCTCATTTCCTCCAGTAAACAATCATGTGGGAAATTTGGGTATTGTTTATCTGTAAACTATTTCCTGGTGTTTATTGGGTGACGTATCTTTGGCAACATTTCAGGGTGTCTTGGTCCATCAAACCACATTATCCAGGAATGAATCCACAGGTTTTCATCATCTGTGGAAACAAAAGCAGAACCACTTTTCCAAAGCAACAAATCCTTAGATTAGCAGTTCCCAGAATCAAATGGCTTTGTCTAGTCAAAAAAGAAAAGATAAAGAAAACACAATATGCATAATCTAAGTTCTCTGCGCACATTCCATCCTTTCGTAGCTTATTATTTCTTTATTCCTTTTACTCTGACTGTCTATACTCTGTCTCTTTAAACACTTACTCTTTTATATCACATTTACTGTCTCTCTAAAAACATTCTTTAATTCTGGTGCCCTGCTTCTCCAAAAGAACTACCAATTGATCGGTCATCACTTGCGCAGAATTACTGGCACCCATCTTCAATCCACCCTCACCATCAGTGTCTTACTTGCTTGCTGGTCAGCCTTCCAAGGGTAATCTTCCAACATCTTCCCAATTCCTGATCTCACTTGGGGCCTCCACCTGTGATTTTCCTGCGCTCCGCATGCTACACACTACAAGAACTAGGCAGAAGATTTAAAAACACATGCACATAGACAGACAGAGACACGGGGACACGGGTGATCCTTGATACAAGAATGCCAACTTTATTTGTGCTTAGGGGTAACTTATATAGAGCTCTGGCCACACCCCAGCTCTCGGGATCTTTTAGCTGCAGACTCATCAGAACCCACTTCCCTGCCATTAGGATCTCTTGCTCAGAGCAACTGCAGGCTGCTAAAAGCAGAAGAAAAAAAAATTGTTTACAAGATGTTCAGGGTCTGGTGGTCCACAGTCCCCAACATGTAACTTCACCAGTTATGAGTAAGTGACTAGGTTTATAGGACTAGGTATAAATTCCTTCATTCTACGTGAGCGTAATTAAGTAGTTTTTGGCAATATATAACTGCCACCACTGCATATCTTGTCATGCTACTGTGGCTTGTAGGCTCTACAGCTAATTAGGACTTTTAAATGTTTTTTCTGCATTGACAGATTGCATAACACCATCAGGTGCTGTGGATGCTAGTCTTCAGTGAGAAGGTCTCCAGGTCAGTTTCAGGTTCATTCCTCCCAATCTTAAGCACAAAATGTGTGGTGTGTTCATCAACAGAGCCTTACCTTCACACTCTCAGAGGAAACCAACAGCAGCAATAGCCTACATGAATACTGAGATCTTTGATCCATTTGTAATTGATTGTAAGCAGGATGAGAGAGAAGGATCGGGTTTCCATTCTTCTATATGCAGCTATCCTGCTTTCCCAATAAGATTTATTAAAGGTGCCTTCATTTCCAAGGTGTGTTTTTAGGATCTTCGTCAAAATCTAGGTGGCTGTATGTACATGGACTTGTACCTGCATTCTTAATTCTATTCCACCAACAATGTATCTCTTTTGTGCCAGTACCATACTACTGTGATTCATTATTATTATTATTATTATTATTATTATTATTATTATTATTATTATTATTATTATTATTATTATTATTATTATTATTATTATTATTATTATTTTCGAGACAGGGTTTCTCTGTAGCTTTTGGTGCCTGTTCTGGAACTAGTTCTTGTAGACCAGGCTGCCCTCAAACTCAAGAAATCCGCCTGCCTCTGCCTCCCAAGTGCTGAGATTAAAGGCGTGCACCACCACCTCCCAGCCCATAATTCATTAATATGACTTGAAATCACACACAGTTGTTCATCTAACACTGCTTTGTTGAATTGTTTTGACATCCTGTGTTCTTAGTGCTCCACATGTTTTTTAAGATTGCTGTGCACTGCAGTGATTTTTTTTAATTTTCTTTTGGTAAGATGGCCATTTTCACAATATTAATCCTAGTAGCCACTGTGCACCAGTGGTTTCCACAGCTTCTGCTGTCTTTCTCAATTTCTTTCTTCCGTGTTTTAAAGTTTTCATGGTATATGTCTTTCATTTCCTTGGTTAGGTTTATTTCTAACTTTTATGTTGCTGTGTTTGCTTGTTGAAGCTATTGGGAATAGGATTGTTTCCCTAATTTCTTCCATCGTCTGTTTGTCTGTGGTACATAAGAAAGCTAGTGATTTCTATGTTAATTTTGTATACTGCTTCTGCTAAAAAAAAAAAAAGAAAAAGAAAAAAAACACGCTTATCAGTCTAAGATTTTCCTGGTGCAGTTTTGGGGGTCTCTCATGCATAGAATTATGTAATCTACCAGTAGAAACACTTTACTTTTATTCTTTTCTACTTGTATCACTTTTATTGCCTTCTCTTTTCTTTATTGCTCTAGCTTGGCTTTCAAACACTATATAGGACAGGAGTGATTAAAATGAAAGTAAACACCCTTGTCCCATTCGTGATCTTAATAAAAATGCTTCACGTTCTTCACCATTTAACATGATTGAAGCTAGATCCCTGGAATGAAGCCCCTGTTGGTCATGATAAACAACCCTTTGGATGTACTCTGAAATACAATGATTTTAGTGCAAATTTTTACATGTATGCTCACTGGAAAACTTGGCCTACAATTTTCCATTTGGGTTCAATCTTTATCTGATTTTACTATCAAGATAATTCTGGCTTTATAATAAAAGTTGAAAGCACTCCTTCCATTTCTATTTTATGGAATAATTTGAAGAGTATTAGTATTAGCTCTTCTTTGAAGATCTGGTAGGATTCTGTGCTGAATGCATCATTTTTAACTGAGAGATGTTTAATTACTGCTTTTATCTCATTGGTTGTTACAAACTTGTTTAATTTATCTTGGTTCACCTTGGTTTCATCTGGGTTGGAATTTGGTGGGTTATGCACATTTAAAATTCATTCAGTTATTTTATACTTTCCAACTGGATTTATTGAAATATGAATTTTTAAAGTATATGCTCATGATCCTCTGAACTTCCTCTGCAACTAATATAATATCTCCCTTTCATGCCTAATTTTATGAATTTGGATCTTTTGTCTCATTCTTTTAGTTAATTTGGCTAAGTGTTGATTTTATATATCATTTTAAAGAACCAACTCTTTGTTTCATTCTTTTTGTTTTATTTCTTTTCATTAATTTATTCCCTAATTATTATTCTTTTTCTCTCTCTACTGATGTTTTGGACCTCTTTGCTCTTTGTTTCCAATACCTTAAGGTTCATATTCAGGTCATTTAAGATCACTCTTATTTTTTTTCTCCTATTGAAAATGGATTTTTCTCAAACAGTGCATCTTGATTATGGTTTCCCATCCCCCAAGTCTTCTGAACTCCTCCCCACTTCCTCTCCCATCTAAATCTACCCCTTTTCTGTCTTTCTTTAGAAAGCAAGTATGCATCTAAAGAATAATAAAATAAAACAAAAACAGAATAGAACAAAATAAACAAAAGAAAAAGAGCCAAAGAAAAGGCACAAGAAACACATAAATGCAGAGACACACACAATGAGCATACAGGAATCCCATAAAAGCACAAAACTGGAAGCCATGGTATATATACAAAGGACCATTAAGGAAGCAAAAGGTAAAATAGAAAAGAAAAATAAACAAAGGTTTAAAAATAAATGAATTCCCTAGCTAAATATTTTGAGACAAATAACCTCCAATGATGCTATTGATTTTGTCATGTGTTGTCACCTACTGTTTGGCATGGGGCCTGCTCTTAAGAGTGGTTTGTATCTCCAGTGAGAATTCACTGGAGAAAAGTAAATTTTCATTTGTTAGTGGATATCAATTGGAGGTAGATTCTGGGTTAGGGATGGGGGCATGTGGCTACTCTTCCTCTCAGGGGTGGGACCCCATCTGGCATGATTTTTTCTAACATAGGCATCGACAGCCATCAACCTCCCTCTTAGAATTGCTTTTATTGTGTCCCATAGATTTTAGTATGTTTTGTTTTCATTATCATTCAATTCTAGGAATTTCTTTTTAAATCATCCTTTAGATAATATATTTTTAATTTTCCTATCCCTATTGTGGTAGACTTGTGTCACTGACAAAATCCTGAAAATGTAACAGCTTAAAAGGAAGGGAATTTATTTTGATGAGAGTTTCAGAGGTTTTAATCCCTGGTCTTCTGGCTCCATGTTTCTGAAGTGAGGCAAAACCTCATGGCAGAAGGCTCTGGTAAAGAGAGCTATTCATATCATGGTGCCAGAAGGCAGAGAGAAGCAGAATCATAAGGAGTCAAAGCAAGATACGTCCTTCAAATAAAGATATGTGCTTCTAATATTCCATTCACTGAACTTATCAGCGGATTCATTCATTGATGAAGTTAATTCCCTTATGATCCAATTGCTTTTTTATTGATTGGCTTCCCCAGCTAGGAACCAAACCTTCAACATATGAGCCTTGTGGAAAACTCTTCATGTACATATTTGTAAACTTCTCATATTAATTTTGTATATTCAAAATATAGAACTTGAAGTAGTTTTGTAGGTTTACTTCTAGACTGAATATAGGCTTTACTGTTGTTATACTTGATTGTAACAATGAGTTTATTGAGAATTCCCTATAAGATCTTCTCAGAAGAAATGTAGGTGACACCATCTCATAGGCTGGAGGCCCAGAAGGCCTAAAAGAGGAAGCAGGAAAAAGCCAGTGAGTACCATTCTTCCTCTATGCTTCCTGGCTGCCAGGACCAGAGCAGCTTGGCCCCAGTCTCTCTTCCCCACCTAAATGAGTCCTTCACCCTCCTGTTGTTTCCCTCAACAAAACTATTTGTCACAGTCTCAAAAACTTTTTCTAAAATTACAAGCTTGTCTAAAATTCCTCTGTGGCACAGCATTCTCATGAAGAGCTTTTCCAACTCATCAGGACCAAAGAGAACCCGTGAGGACAACAGAACTTGCAATGGCATGGCCTTCATTTACAGATTTTTAATTCTGACACCAGGGCTTTCTATAGTCAAAGTGCTGAATCCTTGCCTACAGGAAAAAAAATACTGAAAAAAATTAAAGTACTACTGCCTTTTTTTGGTACTATGATAAAATATGATACATTGGCAATTTATAATGAACAAAACTTGCATAGGATTACTGTCCTAGTAGCTGGAAAGTCTGAGATGAGAGTGCTGGAATTTACTTTCTTTCTTGTTCGTTATCCCATAGAAGACAAAAAGATGGTGAAAGAAAAGGTAAATGAGGGTGAACTCAGACCCATAAAAATTAGCCATTTCATTCCATATTCACAACCTAATTACATCCTTCTAGGCCCTACCTCCTAACACTGACCCACCAGGGATTAAGTTTCTAATACTTTTGTGGGGAACATAGTCAATCCACAGCAGTTTGTCCTATTATAGCTAAAGTTTCTAACCAACGGTAAACTCAACACGACTGGATTAATAGCTCCATTTTGTCTAAACTCCTTCCTCAATTTTCCTTAAGTCTATTTTTGTCTTAGGTAGAGTTTCTGTTATTGTGATAAAACACCATAACCAGTAACATGGGGAGAAAAGAATTTATTTGCTAATACTTCCTCATCCTAGTTCATCATCAAAGGAAGTCAAGACATGAACTTGAGGTAGTAGCTAATGCAGAAATTGTGGAGGAGTGCAGTTTACTGGCTTGCTTCTCATGGCTTGCTCAGTCTTCTTTCTTATAGTTCCTAGGACCACCAGCCCAAGGATGGTACAACCCACAAGGAATTGAGCCCTTTTAAATAGATAATCAATCAAGAAAATGGGCCATGGGCTTGCCCACAGGCCAGTCCCGTAACGGCACTATCTCAGTTGATATTCCCTCTCCCAAAATGACTCCAGTTTGTGTCCACTTGACATAGAACTAGCCATCACAGCCCTGGTTTATTTTATATTGTGACTTCCAGAGAGAATCTTGTCCAAAACAATACGCAGCACTCTTACTCCCCCACACATGTAGTGTTACCGCACAATGAAGCCTTACTGTAAAACAAGGCTGTTACAGGGATGGTTAGTTATGGTGAAGTCTCGCTACAGTAGGGCAGCCTCTTAACCTGACTTATACCCACTTAATAAAGAGACATAGAGGGTCCTGTAAAGACAGTGAGCCAAGGAGATGGCCTTTTAAAGGTAGAAGCAGAGATTGGAGGTATTCTGGGGGACTGTGATACTCACAGAAACCGAAAGAAACAAAAAGCCTCCTCTGGAGGCTCCCTGAGGGAGTCTGACACGGGAAAGATTGGATAGTGTACACCGTATCCTCAGAGCTCTAGAGCAACGCATTCCTAATGTTTAAAGCCACCCAGTGTTTATTACTTTACTACGGAAGTCCTGGAAAATTACTGCACCTACAAGCATATTTCACAGGAACGTACAGAAAGTGAGCTTACCCTCCTTCCACAACATGACAGCAGGCAAGCAGGGAACAATCGTGCCTGTGCCATTTTCCTCATCCTTGGGTTTCTATGTCCCCAAAGGCAAAGGTGTCCGTGGGTCACAATGGCCCAATGGTTGGTTGCCTTTCTCCTAACATCTTGACATTTTCTCTCCCAGTAGCCAAGATGGATCAGTACTGCAGGATTTCACAGCAGAGCTCTCCAACTTTTAAAATCTCACCCAGAGAGCACACAAACTCCAGTAAATTCTCTTCTCACTCTCTCTAGGTGTCATCTTCTTTGAGCAGGTCAGAGTAATGCTTCCCATACTGCCAGGAAAGAGGAAATAAATATATACATCCAAACCAGACTTCAGAGAGCCGACCTCTTTTCTGCCCTGGTTAATTTGGAGAGTGATTGGCAGCTCTGATCAACATCAACCGCAAAATAAAAGCTGGGAACCTAAAGGCATCTGAGGCCTACTGCCTCTCGGGTGCGGTGAGAGGCCCAGGAACAGAAATGCTAGGGAGCTCGGACCTCCAATTTTCCATTGTTTATACTTTTGTTATATTTCAAGGGAAGAGCACCACATATAGATCCCAGATTTGACTTCTTAAGACCAGATGTCAGATGTTCCAGGCCTCCTTTTAAATTAACAGAGGCAAACAATATTACCTCGCTGTTAGCCAGAGCATCCTCTGCTCCGCACTTGGTGTTTCTTTTAGAGACTTTGGGTAAATGACCTGATCCACCAGGCACATTTTCCCAGGACTGAACCAGTGCCAAGTCAGCCAGTTCCTTTATGGGAAATGACATTCGGCAGCCGGGCCTAGATCTCCCATAAGCTCCGCATATTGTTGTAGCAGCTCAGAGGACATGTGAGGATCAGTCAGATGGTGCCCACAGCTGCTATCAGCCCCTGTGAACTGCTCTGACCTCCAGTGTCTACCATTTTCCTTGGCGTTCCTTGTAAACCTCCCTCCTGTGGCCCCGTGCTTGCAATAATGAGATGCTCACAGACAATCCTCAGTCAGAAGTAAAAATCATAACAATAAGCTTTCAGGTAACAGATTAATGGGAAGGAGAAAAATGTATTTTTTTGTAAGAAGGATTCTCTCCCCCCCCCCTTTAAATCATGAGCATTCTCTCTCCTATTCTGAATGTGTGGGCTCCAGTGCTATGATTAGCATCAGGCACTGGAGAGGATTCATCAGAGTGAACCATTGATTTCAAGGCAGCTTTCCACTTGGTTTTCCAGCCTGGTAGGCAAGCATATGAGAAGGCTAGGAGGGTCAAGGCTTAGCAAACAACTCAGTGCTCAGTGCACAGCCTTGAGAACAAGCAAGCAGCACCAAGTTTAGGTTTGTTTTCTCGGTTTTTTAATTTTCCCTAATTGAAGACCTGTAGCCACATCAAAGGTAGGAGTGAATTGAGGTGGGATTAACTTGTGCAGGGTTGTTTCACAATGCCATCTTGTAGCAGATTTTCTGAGGAATTTGTGTGGGTTTGTTAGGGCAGTAAAAAAATTGGGTCAGGATAGTTCCGCACTCTACTATGACATTCTTTGTGTTATATTTTTCATAGACTTTAACTTTGGCAAATCATGTATCTCTTTTTAAAACAATGACACAAGAAAATTGGCAAAATGTCCGACAAAGTCTAACATGTCGTCCTGGCTCTCCCATTCTTCAGGACACTCTCTCCAACTGCTATACGATGTCATTTCTATTTGGCCAAAATGGGATTGTGTCAAGAAAAGATTCTGTGTTGGGGAAGCTTATTAAGCCTTTGAGTAGACTTTTAAATGGATACAAGAGTTTTCCATCTGCACTTATTTGTCTCACTTAGAGTTGAAAGGAAACTGAGCATATTACAAAAGATGTTGATGACAGAATCCTGATCTAAAATCATCTTGGTGTACTAAACTTATAGAACAAACCAAACAGAATCATAACAAACTCAGTTGTCATAAATGTAAAGTCTGGTTCTTGGAGTTCAATAATAATTATGCAAGGAAAGATGAGGTATCTAGTTAAACATCAGTACTTAGTAGCACACAAATGAAGTAAATTTGAGTACCTATGAATACCATGTGAGGAATTTAACCTGCAGCAAATGAGGCTTCTAATGCCAAAGCAGGGCGGTCAACACGCTGACGTCCAAGCATAGACCAGCCCTGGAGTCTGGAACCATCTTCACTTCTGCATAAATATTAGTAGGAGAAACTCATGTAAAGTAGATCCATTGCTCTGAAAGTCTAAAGGCATGCCCTATAGTGGCATGTCAATTGTATTTTAATAAATAAAGACTGCCTGAAGCTGAGAGTTAAACAGTCCCCCTGTCAGCCTTACAGACCAGGTTATGGTAGCACGCACCTTTAATCACAGTGGTGCACACCTTTAATCCCAGTCCTAGAGAGGATTAGAAAATGGGAAAACACAACTCTCAACACACAGTCTCATTCTGAGATTCCAGGAGGCAGAATCACCATTTCTGTCTGAGGTCGAGGTAAGAGCCAGTGGCTGGCTGTTTTACTTTTCAGATCTTTTATGTTGAACCCCTGATGTAGGAGGGTCATCTGTCTATGTGTTACTTTCATTGGTTAATAAAGAAACTGCCTTGGCCTTTTGATAGACCAGTCCTTAGGTGGGTGGAGAAGACAGAACAGAATTGTGGGAGGAAGAAAGCAGAGTC
>LOEQ01001463.1:185605-207366 GCA_001685075.1 Bramus lutescens
CACCTAAGGGCTGGCCTATCAAAGGGGGCCAAGGCAGTTTCTTTATTAACCAATGAAAGTAACACATAGAGAGATGACCCTCCTACATCATGAACCTGATGCTCCACTCATTTCCTTCTTTCCCTTGCCGTTCAGGAAGCCAGACTGTGGGCTGATGCACCCACATGTAGGGAGGATCTTCCCTCCTCAATTAAACCTCTTTCTGGAAACATCCTCACAGGCATGCCAAGGGGCTTGTCTCCTCTCTGCTTCTAAATCCCTACAAGTCAACAATAAAAACTAAACAGCATAGTGTGTAAAACCTCCCACCCCATTGTCAAGAATGATCTGGGAAAACCCACAAACATAATAACATCAGAAAGGAGTCCTGGGTTAATTGTGCCCCTTTAACCTCATAGACATCTGAATTTTTGCACAAGCCAATACCTGGAAACTAAGAGCAGAAGTCTGTGCTGGAGAAAGAAATAGAACAGCATCTTCTCTGGGGTAAAGAGGTGGCCCATCAGCTACTGTTGGGATGAGTGATAGGCTTTTCTGTTCCTCATTTCTTTCTAGGATGTCCTGTTATCACTGCCTGGACATTCAAAGGGCATTTGAGTTATATATACTCCCCTAGTACAATACCCTAGGAATCCCACAGAGTTTTTCCAAAATGTCAGAGTTCTCAAGGTCTTCCCCACCTCCATTCAACTCACTTCTTGGTCTCCTTCAAATCAACTCAAAGATCACCATTTCATCCAGGCCCTGTTGAGATGACCCCTGGAAGGAACTGTAAAGGAAAAACTCACCAGACTGAACTACATGAAATATCCATGTGGTCAGTTTCAGACTGACCTTTTCCTGTTTTTAGGGAGCTAATAAAACATGATTACAAGGGAGCCCATCCCAGGTCTATAAATATTAACCTGAGTAAAGAGAATCTTACTTGACTATCAAGAAGATGAACCCTTCAAACTTTGCACTATATGGAAGTTTCTTTTTTAAATTGCTGAAGAGAAAGGAATAGGTGATTTAGCACAGGTCTTATAAAATGCCCCTTTGTCTGATTCCTCCATGCCCTCAAACCCAGAAATGCTTAGTGGGCGATGTTTAAAGAAAGTAAGGTGAGACCAGGAAGGTGGCCTAGAAGGAGAAGTCACTGCCAAGCAAGCCTGAGTACCATCCTGGGACCCTGCATACAGGTAAACCAACTCCACAAACTTGTCCTCTGTATCCAAAATATCCACATACATGCCCACGGACATTATACAAAGCAAACACATGCAAATGATAACAATAAATATATTAATTAAAGTAAATGTTACATAAAATACCTAACATGAAGTCATAAGAATGAGACAACATTCAAAATTCTAGAATCCATTGTTTTGTAGGAATTGTCTTTTTAGAATTCATCACTCTTCATTATGTTTTTGGTCTTACTAAGGAAATCGACTATTAAACTGTAACTTTTATATTAAAATATACTCTAGCACCTAAATCTATACAAAATCGAACGCTTACTAAAATCCCATAGATGAAAGTAATATCCACTGCTACACATAACAAATCGACCATGTATACACACGCTGCACAAATACATGCAAATGTGTGCATGTACACACACACTCACACAGAGCTGCTGCCAAGGCCCCTCTGGCCAATCCTAGGCAGCACTCAGCAGAATGAGTGCAGCAGCATGGATCATGCCACAGGTGTCAGCTATTTCATGATTTGTGGTTGGTCTTCATCCATTTTTTTCATTTTTATATTTTTTATTTTTTCTTCTCTCATACATTACACCCCACCCACAGTTTCCCCTCCCTCCACTCCGCCCAGCTGTCCCCCCACCTCCCTTCTCCCCAGATCCACTACTTTTCTGTTATAGAAAAGTGCAGGCCTCCTAGGGACATCAACTGAACATGGCATAACAAGTTACAGTAAGACTAGACACAAACCCTCATATCAAGGCTGGGCAAGGCAATCCAGAAGGAGGAAATGAATCCCAAGAGCCAGCAAAAAATCAGAGACATTCCCGCTCAAAATGTTGGAAGCCCCACAAGAAGACACAGCCATAACATACATGAAGAGGACCTAGAGGAAACCCGTACAGGCTCCCTGTTTGTTGGTTCAGTCTTTGTGAGCCCCTGTGAGCCCTCTTTCCTTGATTCTGTGGTTTACATTCTCGTGGAGTCCTTGAACCCACTGGCTCCAAACCTTCTTTCTTTCCCCTCTTCCATCGGGTACCCTGAGCTACTTCTGACATTTTTAAAGTTAATTCAGTGCTAAAGACTATGCAACTGGAGAAGAGGACCAGAGTGTTCAAGTATTCTTCCATTTACCTTGTAAATTGTTCCTTGTTAATGTTGTCTAATTAAACAAGCAATAGAACGTCATTGGCTTTGTTAAAAGATTTTTGTTTCTTACTCTTAACTCGTGTGTGTGTAATTAAAGAGGAAGCAGAATAAAAATCCTATGAAATGCGTCAGTTGAGGGTGCTTGGACAATCTCACTCCTCTCTCCAAGCCCTCCCATTTCTCCTGGCACCCATTCCCTCTCAGATCTGTGGCCTCTTCTTTTCTTTAAACAGTATTGTTACAGATACATTAGAAAAAAACCTACCTTCCCCAAAGCTCTACCTCTAAATGCTATCTTTTGAGAGTTGGCATTTCATCCTGGACTTGCAGGAAACTCATTCAGCCTCTATCCGTGTCCTATGAAAGCAAAATCAGGTCATACATCTTTGGGGTCCAGAGAATACCCACACCAACTGTGAAGTGCTCCTGCCTTTCTTCTGTAACAATCCCCACCAATTCCGTGCTGTAGAACGCTGGACGGCAACTAAATATCAGGAGTCTGGCCTTTGGGACTAAAGAGAAGGAAGCGGTAAGGGAAATGAACGGAGGGATTTTTCTGAGTACGCCTCGTGAGCCCTGCTTGCTCAACACGATGACTACAATATTAAACAGTGTCCTTGCCAAGCTTACTAAGGCAGTTCGCCCATATGTTTTCCATACATTGATAAAGCTCAAGCACCTGCCCACAGAGCCACTTTGGAGTGGCTCCATCTGAGGGCGGCTGGGAACACGAGGACTGCTGCAATCTGCGTGCTTCTCAACGTGCCTTAACCTGACTTCAGGTTACTCCAGAACCTGAAGGCTCTGGGCCAGCCGGGGGTAGGGGTGGGGCATAAGAAGTAACACGAAACGAGGGCTCCATACCCCATCTTTCAGAAGCCTTCATTCTGTTCCAAGCCCAAACGCTAAACAGAAAGAGTGGTGGTAGAAAGGACTTCTGCCCAGCACAAACCGAGTGAGTGCACGAGCCATACCCTACAGTATACCCAGAACGACTCCCCTGAACTTCACTCTCTAGGACCAATAGGTTTTATATATATATAATAATCCACGACCCCACCCCCCTGGTGCAGTCCATATGGCAGGGCAGCGGTCTTTCTGGGTAAGCCTCAGGTTCTCCCTGCCCCCACTCCAGCCCGGCTTGCTCCTAGCAATGAAAGAGAGAAGATCCGTCAGATTTAGAGCTGAATCAAAAATGTGTCACTTCTAAACCTAGAATAAAACTTGAAACATTTGGAATTTTTGTGTTTCATTTGGCTCTGGTTAAAAAAAAAAATACAAGTTTGAAAGCCTCCACAGATTTTGTGATCTCTTTCCATGGGAAGTCTTGGAAGCTTGGAAGATAAACCCAACTGTGATCCTGATAGAGTCTAGAGACTGTAATATTTTGAAATTTTTGAGATACATGGGCTGCAAAGGCTGATTTTCAAGCGTTTACTCAGTCACAGCTAACTACTGAATGCTTTTCCATATAAACTGGGGAGGGAGCTGTGAGGAGAGCTGGTTTATAACCCTGGAGAAAATCCCCTCCACAGCCAGCAAGTCTCTTTTCTGACACCAGGACTCAAAGCCTGGCTCTCTCCTTTTCCAGGGTTAACAATGTGGAGAATGCTGGTTCCTCCGTGTGCCCCGGACAATACACAGACACTCGCACACTGACTGAACCCAAGCACAGAAGAATATGTCTGGCAAGCAGAAAGGGTAGAAAAAGGGCTGGTACATGGAGCACTCCATAGGATTCCTCTTGGCTTGGCCGGCTCAGTCTGTGCTTGCAAGCCCCATGCTGCAAATGAGGAAGTCCACCATGGAGTTGACAGGTAAGGCGCAGAAAGTGCCTATCAGAAGTCAACTCACAAAACCAAGCCTTTGACAGCACACTGGGACACTCGGTGGGAAACGTAAAACTCGCCAGCTGGCCCAGCAACAAGGCAAGCTTCATCCAGGAAGCTCTGCTTCCTCTCTCCTGCAGAAAGTGGGCAGCCCCTTTGGATCTCGGGTTAGCGTGCAGAGAGGATGAGAACGAGAGGATAATTGCCTGTGATCAAAGATTGGGAAGAAGAAATTAAAACACCGGCAGTCGCTCCATTAATCACCCTCCTCCCGACCCTCAACAACACAAAGCGAATGTTTAAGACGGGCTCCAGGCCTGGGAACATTAGAATAGAAAACAGGAGTCTACCCACGCAGACAAAAAGACAGAATGCATGTAAATGTTTGCCTTTCATTTATTTTGAGCAAACATTTCCTTCCACGTAACAGACTCATCCCGACCAGCAACTTCCACCTGGTGTCCTTTCAGCCAGATGGAAGTGTGAATTATTTAAACACACTATCTTCAGTTAGCTGTTGAGCTTAAGTGCCTCAGAAAAACTTAAAGTGCCTTTCCAGGGTTCTAGGAAGCATGCGCACTAAGATAGATAAACATATTTTCAAGACACAACTCCAATGATAGCAATTTTTACATTTTAAAATACAGTCAGCGTTAGCATTTATAAGTAATTATGAATTCTGCAAGTCTGTTTACACTGTAAAAAATTAAATCAGAGTTACTGATATAATTAAGGGGTTTCTTCCCCTCCACATGACAAGGTTCCATACAAGCCCTGTGCTCACGACACATTGAGGAATTATAATGACCCACCTTGAACACATAAACATTTCCACTCATTCATAGATCAGAGGTTTTTCAAAAATATGTTAAGTGACAAATTTTTTTAATTTTTTTATTTAATCAGATTTCTGAGGAGAAATCATGCCAGTGCTCATGAGAATGCAATGACAGCCATACCCATGTGTGCACGCAATGTGTAATAAATGGATTCAGAGAAGGAAAGTTATCTGAGATTACTTCCAGAGCCATACTTACTCACTTCATTGTAGAATTATAAATGGAATACATTATAGCTAAGTGTCTAAAATCATAAAACTTTAGAAATTGAACATTGAGGGTGTCCTGTACTGGTGCTTAACAAATTGATCTTGGTAAATTACAAATTCTTTGCCGCTGGCTCTGAGATGCTGCCAGCGTGTCTCCATTTTTAACATGCTCAGATGATGCTGATTCAGCTTGCCTGGAGACTGCTGTAATAACTAAATCCTATCCTAGCTGTTAAGTATGACTTCATCATACCTTTGGCACATCTTGAGAGAGTGAAGGCATAAGATTCCACAAAATGGAAGGGAAAATAAATTACTTTCTTTACCCTCATGGTACCTTTTCATATCCAGCAGTCAATCAATATCAAATATCAAAATAAAGGTTACAGTGATGTGTGGCATATTGGTTCATTTTCTGTTGCTATAACAAAATACTAGAAGATGAGAACTTTATTTTAAAAAGCCTGCTTAACAATTTCAAAGGCTGAAAGTATCCATGACCAAGCACCTCTGTCTAGTAAGTACAACAAGGTTGACATCATCAAAATTATACAGGACATTTTAGCAAGCTTCCTCATTGGACTTTCTCTGGATCATCAGCCCCCAAATAATGACAGAGACTTATTATTAATTATGAAACCTTGACCTTAGCTTAGGCTTCTTCCCAACCAGCTCTTATAACTTAAAGTAACCCATTTCTGTTAATCTACATTCTGCCATGTGACTCTTTACTTTTCCTCCATTCTATACATCTATCTCTCTCTGTGTCTGGCTGGAGAAATTCATGCATGCCTCAGATTCTTTAGAAGTTTCTCTCACAAGAAGTCCCACCTAGTCTCTCCTGCCTAGCTGTTGGCCATTCAGCTCTTTATTAAACCAATCAGAAGGTGTGGCAGAGATCCATCTTCAGAGTGTACAAAAAGATTATCGCACAACAGCACATCACAGACAGCAGCCCAAGCCAAGGAAATCAAATGGAGAAACTGAAAACTAGAAATCAGATACTTATTCTTCCTGTAACTCTCATTCATAGGCATCCCCACCCAGGTCCTGCATGAATGGCTTCAGTCATTGCTGAGGGCAGTTTCCCCAGAGGTCTTTTTCCACGGGTTCTACCTCTTAAAGGTTCCATCACGCTAAGGATCAAGTCTCTAGCACATAACCTTTGAGAGATGCATGCAAACTGGTTCCAAACTGTCCCACACAGTACCTTTTTAACTTCGTTAGCCCAAGAAATAGATCTTTTGAAAGATATTTGTTCACAAGTCTGGTCTTTAAGGAAAATCACAGTAGAATTATTTAACTGTGTATCTACTCTAGGATCACACCCTCCTCAGCCTTCATTCACTCAGTAATCGTGACTAGTCCAACAGAATTCTTCCAAATTTGATAAAAAGGAGTCCACTATCTGTGACCTTGTTTAATCTTTGTGTTTCCGGGCCACTTCCCTTCTTTACCTATGTCTTGATCCAAGTTTCTCCGAGAAGTAGTCCCAGCCTAACCAGTATTTGGACTTGAGGTCATGTCTCAATCCAAACTTTTACTTCATAGTCCACTTTCCCTCCCTTCCTTCCATTCATTCTTTCTTTTCCTTGTATGACCTAGTTTGTTTTAGACAACGTGTATTTGGTATGTTTTTGGTCAGTTTTTGTTGCTGAGATGACACATCCACCAGGTTGGATTTTAAAGTGGAAAATCTTTTTCTCTCCGTTTAGGAAGCTTCAGTCATGTGTACATACATGACTTGCACATAAGATCTGATTTTTTAATTTATTTCAGTTTATGTGTTTGAGTGTTTGCCTGCATTATGTACATGTACCATGTGTATAACTGGCACATGTAAAGGTCCAAAGAGAGCATCAGATTCCCTGGACTTGTAGTTATGAGCAGTTGCGAGGCAATGTGTGGATGATAGGAACCAAACCTTGGCCCTCTGTAAGAGCAGTGTTTTCAACCACGGACACATCGCCCCATCTCTAAAATCTGATTTTTTTTAATCTAAGCCCTAACATCTATAAACTTTCTTAGAACTGTCTTTGTTGTACTCCCAAAGATTCTGATAAATTGTACTTTATTTCATTTGATTATAGAAATTAATTTTTCATTTCCTTTCAGATTTCTTCAGTGACCCTCTCGTCATAAGTATATTGTTCCATCTCCACATATTTGCGCAGTTTCTGTAGTTTCCCTTGTGGATTATTTCTGGCTTTATTATACTATGTCCTCATAAGGTAAAAGAAACTGTTTTGTTTCTTTTGCATGTGTTAGAACGTGCTTAATGGCTTAGAATACGATCTACTTCAGAGAAAGTTCCGTGGGTTGCTGTAAAGAAAGCCCATTCTGTACGTGCTGGATGAAATGTTCTATAGATAGTGGCTAAGTCCGTTTGGTTTATAGTATAAGTTAACTTTGAAATGTCTTTTGAGTTTTTGTGTGGTTTACCATCTAAAGCAGAGGATGGAGTAATGAAGTCATCCACTGCTCCACCACTTCTTATCCGATCTTTTATGTCTTTACTATTGATTTTATGAAACTACAAGGCTTCAACATTTAGTACATATCTATTTATAATTGTTATAGCTTCTTGATGTATGGTTGCAATTATATAGTGATCTTCATCTTCTACATTTTGTCTGAAATCTACTTTATCAGATATTAGAATAGCACACCAGCTTGTTTGGGGCTTTGATCAATTGACTTCTAACCTTTGACTCTCAGTCTCTGGGTCTCTTTGCCTGCGAGTTGTTTCTTTAGGATAACAGAAAGTTGGATCTTGTCTATTAGGCCAGCCATCTCCTCCGTATCTCTTATTTCTGTGTTGAGATCATTTCCATTTAAGGCTACTACTGAAGGATTTTTACTAATTACTGTGATTTCGCTGTTTTTCTGGTTGGTTAGATTGCTGTTTGTTCTTTGTTTTCTACTCTCTTGGAAGTGTCTGCTTGTTTAGTGGACTGGACATGGCAGATTCTTCCATTTCTTTCCTGTCTTTCTTCTTCCTTTGTGTATAGTATCTTTTGAAGGTCTTCTACCTGGTACCAACCTGGTGGTCACTATTCCCACTAATACTTGTCTTGAAATATCCTTATTTGTCTATCAATTCTAATAGATAGCATTACTGAATACAGAACTTTTGGTTAGCATTTACTTACCAACATGACTTTACATACATGTTCCCATGCTTCCTGGCTTTTAAAGTTACTAATGAGAGATTTGATAATGGTTTAATGTTTGTTGCTGTGGATGACTTTGTGGTGTTTCCCTTACACCTTCTAATATTGTTTTTTTGGTTGTATTTTTGACATCTTCACTACAAAATGTCACAAAGTTTGTTTCCCCTCATTGTATCTGGAGTTGTAAATCCTTTTTGTTTAGGTTTCTCTTTCTTTCTCTAGAGTCAGGAAACTTAATTTCACTGAATACATGTGAATACTCCATGCCTCAAGATTTTATCTCAGCTCCTGCCTCAATCCCACAAATTCTTAGGTCTGGTCTCATGATCATACCCAGAGTTCTCATAATTCATGACCATATGTGGATTTTTTATTTATTGGTATTTGAAAGCATTATTTCCTCAGCCTTTCTGTCTGTTCCCACTATCCTTTCTTCTGCTTATCAAGCCTATTTGTGACATTTTACTGTATTTTTCAATTGGGTTAAGTGAGCTTACTTCTATTTGACCTTTGTTTCAAAATCAATTTCCTTGATGAATTTTTTCCATGTTGCTAACTGTGTTCATGTTACTGTCTTTCTTATACATTTGCTTGCCTTTATACTACTGACTTTGTTTATCAGGTCTTAGGTTAAGTTCATCAACTTGTTTGTAATCTCTCTAAGGTCACTGATCATTTTCAGTAGTCAACTTCTCAAATCTTCGTCTTGTTTCTGTATCTTTGAATCCTGTAGTTCAAGGCTTATGATCATTTGGGAACATCATGTTGCCTTTCTTTGTGTGTGCTTGTGTTTCTATGTTGCAATTTGCCCATCTATCCTTTAAGTCTCTCTTGCAGTTTCATCTGGAGACTTTCCTGGTTGAGCAGCCTGCTCCTAATGACTCAGTTCCCAATACCGCTCAGGAGAAAACGAACTGCTGTAGGAGCAACAACACTGAGCGTTACAAGATATAGAAATGGCTTGGTTTTCTTTTCTGTTACTCTGATAAAAATAACCTGCAAAAGAAACTAAGAGGAGAACAGGGTTTATTTAGCTCACAGTTACAGGTCATCATTCATCATTTTGGAGATGTCAGAGTGGCAGGAGCTCAAGAGAGCTGATCACATGGCATCCATGGTGAAGATGCAGAGAGGAACAAATACAGGCATTAATGTTTTTACATTCTCCTCACTTTCTCCTCTCTTGACAGTCCAGGATCCCTGCTTATGGAAGGCTGTCGCCCACAGTGGACAGGTCTTCCCACATTCTCTATGACTATTTCTGAGAGTTCCCTCGCCTAGGATCATCACAGATTAAATTCAGGATCCCTGGCTTGTAATTGTTTCCTGTTTCAGGGTTGCAGAGTAGCTCAGTTTTAAGTAATAGATTCCTTCTCAAGATGGTCGCACTGGCAGAGCCACTGCCCTCTGAATCACACACACTGACAAAGTGGCATTCTACCCACTGCTACTCATCCACAAAGGAATCAGCATCTCACCCAAGCAAGCAACTAGACTTGGGTCTTGGGAGGCTTTGGGCTTGTCACAGGAGGAATCCTAGGCCTTTTTAGCAAGGTTTCTTGGCTTACAGTTTAGAAGGGGCTTTTGCTTTTCCTTCATGTACTGGGGAGCCACATGACTGGAGCTCTCTTCTTAATGCAACACCCATATTCTCAGCTCTTTTTGAGTATTATGCTCTGGGAATTTCCAAATGTGTGTGTCTGCGTCTGTCTGTCTGTGGTCTGTCTCTTCTCCTTTTTGCTGACTCTTGTCCTTAACACAAAGGCAGCTTCTAATCTACCACCTTCCCCAGAAGAGCTGCCCTCAAAGTTTCTGTGAGCAGTAAGACATCAGGTGACAAGGACAGAGTATCCAATAACTGTCAATTATGTCTTCAGTGTCACTACACTTACCACCCACCAGTTAAAAGATCACTCACTAATGGTTCCTGCAGCATTTTATGGTTAAGTTTATTTAATACACAATTGACTTTGGTTCTTGTGTTCTAGCAGCCTGATCAGACTTCACCAAGCACCACATAACAGAAAAGAACAAACAAAATCAAAATAAGTTGGGGGTACAGCTCATTAGTAGAGCACATGTATAGCATTCCTGAAGTCCTCTGTCCAATTCCCAGCATAACAAAACAAATTCTATTATTTAAAACTTCAAATATAGTAACAACAGTATATGTGGCTGTCAATCAGATTTAGTACTTGTCAGCTGACAGTTGATTTACAATTTACTCTACATGTTATCCAGACCCTTTTCAAATGCTATATCATTTAAAATGTTATATCATTCTCAAATGTATCATTCCATCTTGTTTTCAGCATGTTTTGCAAAAATATAGCTACACATCCACAATATCATTATCACACCTAAAATAGTGTTTACATATTCAAATAACACAAATAAACTTTACTCAAATAATTCTAAAAGTAGTTTTTATTTGAGACAGGTTCCAAATGAATTCATATATTGCAATTAATTAATGTGTCCTAAGGCTTTTTGCTGGTTTCTTTGGTTTGGTTTGATTCTGTCCTTAGCTTCTATCACTGTCTCTTTTCTTTAGGGGAGAGGGAAAGAAAGGTTAGTTCTCAAAATGTACATTTCTAAGATGCGAGTGTGTCCTGTAGAGATTTCCCCCATTTGGCCTTACTATTAGTATATGCAATGGTGATTTAATGTATCTGCCCCCTATCCTTCCTGGTAGTTAGGGCTAGGAGCCTCATCAGACTCTGGCTCAAGCTTTAGCACAAGTTCTTCATAGGTGGAGGATCCATTCCTGTCAGAGAATGCCAATGTCCTGCTGAATTTTGCATTCATCTCTGATTATTGCCTAGATCAATGCTTCATTAGTTCCAAACTAGTCATTTTCTTTTATTTCTCTTCATCTGGTATTTCGATTTTATTAGCTTGAAATGTTTAGAAAAAATAAATCTCCATCAGTAATTCCATTGCCTAGGTGCCTGATTTATATAAGGAGAGAGGAGTAAATACTTGATTTCTAAAGTAATGAATTAACTAAGTTCCTAACATTCCCCACAGTTTTGCTTTTGATTTGATTTTAAATTTTTAATTTAATCGTAATTGAAAAATCTTTGTTTCTCTACAACAACTATCCTCACTGATGCTCAAATTAGTTCAGTGTTTAGCAGCAGAGGCAAACTGACCTGCTCTTCCATAGTTGCCAGGTTAGTAGCCTTTGATAAAGCCAACATCTGCAGGATGGAGATGCAACAGGCTGTCCTGGAGCAGTGCCTCCTGGAGATCCTCATTCTCTAGAGAATTCTGCTTCTTTTTTAACTTTTTTCATCTTATTAAGCTATACATTTTTCTATGCTCCCTTCCTTTCCTCTCCCCTTCCCTTCTACCCTCTCCCATGGTCCCCATGCTCCCAATTTACTCAGGAGATTTTGTCTCTTTCTACTTCCCATGTAGATAGATCCATGTATGTCTCTCTTAGGGTCTTCATTATTATCTAGGTTCTCTGAGATTATGAATTGTAGGTTGGTTTTCTTTGTTTTATGTCTAAAAGTCACTTATGAGTGAGTACATGTGTTTGTCTTTCTGGGTCTGAGTTACCTCACTCAATATGATGTTTTCTAGATCCATCCATTTGCCAGCAAATTTCAAGATGTCATTATTTTTATGCTGTATATTGTGTAAATGTACCACATTTTCCTTATCCATTCTTTTATTGAGGGGCATTTATGTTACTTCCAGGTTCTGGCTATGATAAACAATGCTACTGTGAACATAGTTGAACACATATCTTTGTGGTACGATTGAGCATCCTTTGGGTATATACCCAAAGGTGGTATTGCTGGGTTTTGAGGAAGGTTGTTTCCTAATTTTCGGAAAACCATACTGATATCCAAAGGGGTTGTACCGGTTTGCACTCTCACCAGCAATGGAGGAGTGTTCCTTTTACCCCATAACCTCTCCAGCATAAGTTATCATCAGTGTTTTTGATCTTAGCCAAAAACCCAGGAAAGCCAAAACAATCCTGTACAGTAAAAGAACTTCTGGAGGCATCACAATCCCTGACTTCAAACTCCACTACAGAGCTACAGTACTGAAAACAGCCTGGTATTGGCATAAAAACAGACAGGAGGACCAATGGAACTGAATTGAAGACCCAGATGTTAATCCACAAACACCTGATTTTTGACAAAGAAGCAAAAAATATAAAATGGAAAAAAGAAAGCATATTCAACAAACGGTGCTGGCATAACTGGATATTAACATGTAGTATAATGAAAATAGATCCATATCTATCACCATACACAAAACTCAGGTCCAAATGGATCAAAGACCTCAGCATAAAGTCAACCACAGTGAGCCTCATAGAAGAGAAAGTGGGAAGTACACTTAAACACATTGGCATAGGGGACCACTTCTTAAATATAAACCAAGTAGCATAGACACTGAAAGAAACAATTAATAAATGGAACCTCCTGAAACTGAAAAGCTTCTGGAAAACAAAGGACACAGGCAACAGCCTACAGAATGGGAAAAGATCTTCACCAACCCCACATCAGACAGAGGATTGATCGCCAAAATAAAAAAAAAAACTCAAGAAATTGGTCATTAAAAGAACACACAATCCAATAAAAAATGAAGTACAGACCTAAAGAGAGAACTCTCAACAGAGGAATCTAAAATGGATGAAAAACACTTAAGGAAATGCTCAACATTTTTAGACATCAGAGAAATGCAAATCAAAACAACTCAGATTCCATCTTACACTGGAATCCTGCTTCTCTGGGAAGGAAAAGATGCTGCAGAGGAGAGCCTGAACATCAGCTCTGGTGGCCGCTTCATCATTAGCTGTGGTTTCCATGGCTTTTAATGAATAACTAGTTACTGCCTTGAGGACAGATACATAATGACCTCAGAGTTCTAGCCATGTGTCACACTCAGGCCGCTTAGGTTTGCAACCTCGTATGACCTAGCCTTGTGATGTTAACTAGTGTCCTTTGTCCAGTGACATATACAGTAACTCATTTGTTTCATCTGAAAAGTACACATTGAACAGTCTTAAAATAATTATGCCAACACTACCACCTACTACATAATTACTGAAAACAGTTTCGTTTCCATTCTGTTTTCTTTAAAATATATCCCACTAGAAAAATATGGCTAAAGAAGCCTGCTTTAAAGTCATAAAAATATTATGTATGTATTAAAATACCATAAGGAAACCTGTCACTTCATATGCTAATGGAAAAAATAAAATGAAATTTAAAAATAATAGAAAATAAAATAGTGTCTTTATAATAAGCCACAATACTCTATGCTTCATTTCATTTTAATTTTATTTTCAAGAACTTTATATTTAAATATTTTGATAATTGCATAAATATTTACATGGTTTCATGTTTAAAATAATGTCTACTCCAAGCAACATAAACCCTCTGTTACACATGTATGTTTGTGTAGCCTCTGTTGAGGGTTGAATAATGTTCCTAAAAAGATAGAGTGGAAACGGTTCCTTTGCACATAGATCTTAGTTCAGCTGTGGTACTGCATAGTGACTACTGGCTTTATAAGCCAATGGAGAAGAGCTCAGATCCAGACACATGCAGGTAAGAAAGTCAAACGAATATTGAGGCAGAAGTTGGTGTGGTATAACTACAATCCAAGAAACACCAGAGATGGGCAGCAACCAGCAAACATCAGGAAGAGACTATTTAAGTTCCTCCATTTGGCCCTGATGAGGGAGCATGCCCTAACATTTTGGTTCTGTGCCTCTGGCACCCAGAATTTTGAGTCATGAATCCCCTGTTGCATTAAGGGTAATTCATATCCCTGTGCTCAAAGAGGTCAATGATAAATGCCTGCCACACACTGATTCCAGCTTTGATGCCCTTAAAGTATTGATGTCATAGGACAAACTTTTCGCTACTTTGACCTTTTTTTTAACCTAAGATGTATATCCTGAAGATGACTGCACAGCCCAGTGGTTCTCAACTTTACTAATTCTGTGACCCTTTAATACAGTTTCTCATTTTGTGATGACCTTCAACCATAAAATTATTTCATTGCTGCTTCATAACTGCAATTCTGCTGCTTTTATTAATCATAATGCAAATATCTGATATGCGACCCCTGTGACACAAAGGTTGAAAGCTTCTGTCATAGCCTAATCTTGATTCAACAGTAAATGTTTACTGTATGGTGCTTTTATTGTGGTTGTTGTTGTTGGTTTCTTTGTTTGGCTACACAGAACTCCAGTTTGGGCATATGCAATAGTTTATTTTTACTTTTTAAATTTTTTTCTCATACAAGTTAATTCTATTCTTTTCCCTCCCCCAGATTCTTCCATATTCAAGCCACCCAAATCATGTTCTCTTTCTCTAGCATGCACAATGGCATGGTATCCATCTGTCATCTCGCAAAACAAAACAAAATAATAAGAAAAATATAAAAACAATATAAAAGTCCATGTAAAGAAAAAGAAATTTTAAAACATGGAATCTGTTTTGTATTAGCCGACTGCTTCCTAGGCATAGGGACTGACCTGGAGTGTGGGGGAAACACCCAGTGACACTCCATCGAAGAAAAACTATTTATCCCTCCCAGAAAGTATCAATTCCAGATAATATCTTGGTTATAGGTGAGAATTGGACCCACTCAACCATTCTCAGTGCTGGGATTTTGTCTGATTTAAACCTGTGCCGATCTGTGTGTTCTGTTACAGACTCTCAGTGCCTATATGAATTAGTTCTGTGGTGTCTGGAAGATGCTGTTGACCTTGGAGTCATCCAGCACCTCTGGCTCTTACAATCTTCCCGCCCCCTTTTCTGCATAGATTCATGAGCCCGGATGTCCCATTTAGGGCTTCCAAAGTCTCCCACACTCTACACGTTGTCCAGTTGTAGGTCTCTGAGCTAATTACTATCTGCAACAAGAAGAATTTTCTATGATGAGGATTGAGTAGTTTTCTAATCTATGGGTATAGCAGTATATCAGTAGACGTGATTTTATTACTATGTTCCTTCTGAAGAATAGTAGGTTTTACCATGTGATCCATGACCAATCCAGTCCCAGGTTCTTGGTCACATTAGCGGTGTCAGATATGGGTTCCATCTGATGAAGCAGGCCTTAGGATTCTTGGGTTTTTTGTTTTGGTTTGGTTTGGGTTTTTTGTTTTTGGGTTTTTTTTTTTGGTTTTGGTTTTTTGAGACAGGGTTTCCTGTAGCTTTGGAGCCTGTTTTGGAAATAGTTTTTATAGACCAGGATGGCCTCGAAATCACAGAGATCTGCCTGCCTCTGCCTCCTAAGTGATAAGATTAAGCACTCAGGTGCTAAGGCATGCACCACCACTGCCTGACCTTAATTTTTTTAAGTAGTTGGCTACTCTCACAACATTTGAGCCATTGTTGCACCAGTATATCTTGCAGGCAGGCCACGTTTTCTGGTCACAGTGTTGGGTGACACGGATGATTACTTTTCCTCTCCAGAAACATACAACCTAGCACCATGAGAGTAAAATGTGTAGTAAGGCACCAGCTCGATTTCCTCACATTCAGAGACATAAGTGAGTTACTGCTCCAAAAATAGGTCTTTTTTTCTTTTTGTTTTTATTGTTTTATTGAGCTATACATCTTCTCCACTCCCCCCTCATTCCTCACCTCTCTTTTACCCTCTCCTGAGATCTGCACACCCTCAGTTTACTCTTGTCTTTTACACCTTCCTATGTAGATCCGTGTTTGTCTCTATTAGAGTCCTTGTTGTCTGGATTCTCTGGTGTTGTGACCTGTAGGCTGATTTTTCTTTGCTTTATGTCTATGTCTAAAAGCCACTTATGAGTGAATACATATTATATTTGTCATTCTAGGTCTGGGTTGCCTCACTCAATATGGTTTTTCCTAGATCCATCCATTTGCCTGCAAATTTCAAGATGTCATTTTTTTTATCTCTGTGTAGTACTCCATTGTGTAGATGTGCCACATTTTCTTTATCCACTCTTCAGTTGAGGGCAATCTAGGTTATTTCCAGGCTCTGGCTATGACAAACACTTCTGCTATAAGAATAGTTGAGCACATGTCCTTGTGGTATAATTGAGCATCTTTTGGATATATACCCAACAGCTAGCTGGTATATACCCAATGCTGGGTCTTGAGGTGTGTTGTACAAAGAACTCAAGAAACTTGATATCAAAAGAACAAATAAGCCAACAAAAATGAGGTACAGAGAACTTTTAATAGGGCTGAAAGACACTTAAGGAAATGCTCAACATCCTTAGCCATAAGAGAAATTCTATTCGAAACAATTCTGAGATTCCATCTTATATCTGTAAGAATGGCCAAGATCAAAAACACTGATGACAGCTTATGCTGGAGAGGATTGGGGTAAGGGGAACAGTCCTGCATTGCTTGTGGGAGTGCAAACTTGCACAGCTGCTTTGGAAATCAGTATGGTGATTTCTCAGCAATAGGGTCTTACTGCAAGGTTTTAGGGAGTATAGACTTGGCAAAGCCTTTGATCTTTTGGAGGCCTAACAGACCCCTTAGGCCGATAATGCAAAAGATGTAACCTTTGCTAATGGTGAAGGTTTTACATTGAGGTATGTCTTGTTAGTGTGTTCTCTCTCAGATTCTTGGCGACTCCGTTTAAATTTCTTTCATATATGAATATATTTTAGGAAGCTTCTATAATTGTAGGTTTCCGTAAGGCTTGTCCAAAGACCTTCAGTTTATTTGTCTCTCACCATATTCTCTTTTTATCCTGTCCCTCAATTTTCCTCCCTATTTAATCCTCATATTCTAATTTCCTGTTCATATTTTCATAACACTATATTCTATTTCCTTGGAAATCCCATACTCCTACCCCACCCTCCAGTCTCTTAACAAGCCACCTAGCCTTTGTAATGATTCTGATTGGAAAACACACACCAAAGGGTTAACATCATTATCATCTGAGAGAAAATCTGCAATGTTTGTCTATTGAGGTCTGGTTTACCTCCCACATGATTGATTTTTAGCTCCATACACTTACTTGAAATTGTGTAATTTTATTTCTTAGAGCTGAATGTCCCATATTTTCATCATCCACCCTCAGTTGCTGAACATCTAGGCTGTTTCCGATAAGTGACTATTTTGAAGAGAGCAACAATAGACATGGATGAGCAAATATCCCTGAAGTAAGAATTCTTTGAGCACATGCCTAAGAGTGGTATAGCTGGATCTCGAAGTAGATCAATACATAGCTTTGTGAGGAACCACCGTACTAGGTTCCATAAGGACTGTACAGATTTGTATTCCTACCAGCAATGGTGTTCCCCTTTCTGCATACTTGCCAGTGTCTGCTGTCATTCATATCAATCTTGGCCATTCTGACTAAGGAAAAGTAAAATTTTAAAGTAGTTTTAATTTGCATTACCCTGATGGCTAAAGGATACTGTCTCAGTCAGAGTTTCTATTGCTGGGATAAAACACCATGACCAAATGAAACTTGGAGAGAAAAGGATTGCTTATCTTATGCTTGCATATCCTGTTCATCACTCAAAGAATTGAGGACAGGAACTCAAAACAGGGCAGGATCCCAGAGGCAGAAGCTGATGCAGAGGCCAAGGAGGAGTGCTTCTTACTGGCTTGCTCATTATGGTTTGTTCGGCCTGCTTTCTTATAGGCCCCAGGACCATCAACCCAGGGATAGCTCCACCCACAATGGGCTGTACTCTCCTCTACCAATCACTAATTAAGAAAATGCCCTCCAGTCAGATATTACAGAGGCAACTTTCTCTTTAAAGAGATTTTTTAGGGATTCTGAACTATCTGTGTTTTGTCTTTTGATAACTCTCTTTTTACTTCTATACCCCATTTTCAATTGGGTTGTTTCTTGATGTTCCAGTTTCTTTTTTATGTGTCCTAAACACTAGCTATCTTAATACCTGTTCTATTGCTGTGAAGAGACACCATAAACAAGCCAAATTATAAAAGGAAGCATCTTATTAGGGACTTGCTTGGTCTCAGAGGATAAGTCCATGACCATCATGTCAGGAAGCATAGCAGCAGTCAGGCAGGAATGAAGATGGAGCCATAGCTGACAGCTAACCTCCTGATTTGAAACGTGGAAGCAAAAAGAGAGGGAGAAACTGAATCTGGTATGAGATTTTTAAAGCTCAAAATCATTACACGGAAACAACTCCTCCAAAAAGGCCATGCCTCCTAATCCTTCCTAAACAATTCGCCAACTGGTAATAACCTAACATTCAGAACTTATGAGAGCCATTCTCATTCAGACCACCACTACCTCTATAAGAAGTAAACTGATGAAGGTGTTTTTCCTGTTATGTAGGCTGCTGCTTTGCCCAAATGATGGTGCCCTTCGCTTTACAGGTGTGTTTTAGCTTCATGGGGTCCCCTTTTTTGTTAGTTTTAGTGCCTGCACTACCAGTGTCCTATTCAGAAAGTTCTTTCCTTTAGCCATGAGTTAAAGCATATTAGCTATTTTCTCTTTAATCAGAAGTCCTTGACCATTTGGAGTTGAGTTCTATGCAGGGTGATAGACGTGGATCTATTTTCATTCCTCTACGCGTAGTTTAACCAGCACCATTTGTTGAAGATGCTCTCTTTTCTCTAGTCAGTATTCTTGGCTTCTTTGCAAAGAAANAGGAAGGAAGGAAGGAAGGAAGGAAGGAAGGAAGGAAGGAAGGAAGGAAGGAAGGCAGGCAGGCAGGAAGGAAGGAAGGAAGGAAGGAAAAGAAAGTCAGGTATCTGTTAGTTTGTGGAATTATATCTGGGTCTTCAATTCCATTGTTCACTGTGCATGGTATTATGCAAATACCATGCTACTTTTATTGTACAGTTCTGTAATACAACTTGAAATCTGGGATGATGATACATCTAGCAGATGATTAATTATTCATGATTATTTTAGTTATTCTGGGTTTTTGTGTATGTATTGCTACATGTAGGTGAAGATTGTTTTTCAATTTCTGTGAATATTGTGTTGAAAGTTTAATGGAGATTGTGGTGAAATCTACAGATTGCTTTTGGTAGGACAGTCATTTTCACCATATTAATTAACCCTACCAATCTATAAGCATGTGAGCTCTTTCATCTTCTTTAGTTTCTTTCTTCAATCTCTTAGTTTTGTTATGCAAGTCTTTTGCTTGGTTGGTTAAAGTTATATCAAGATATCTTATTTTTTGAGATTATTATGGAAGATATAGTTCTCATGATTCTTTCTCAATCTGTCATTTATATATAGGAAGATTACTGACTTTCGTGTGTTCGTTTATCCTTCACTGGAAGCGTTTATCAGCTGTAAAATTTTCCTGGTGGAGTCTTCAGGGCATCATATCATCTGCATGTAAAGATACTTTGACTTCTTTCTTATTTGTATCCCCTTGTCTTGTTCCTGATTTTAGAGGAAATGCTTTGAGTTTCTCTTCCATTCAGGATGGTGCTGGCTATGGGCTTGTTTAAACTACCTTTATTATGTTGAGGTTTGTCCCTTGCATCCCTACTCTCTCTAAGAATTTGTTTTTCATATTCAGAGGCAGTGATTCTCTGTGTAACCCTGGTTCTCCTGGAACTCTCTCTGTAGACCAGGCTGGACTCAGACTCACAGAGATTCGCCTGCCTCTTTCCTCCCAAGTGCTGGGATTAAAGACATGTGCCACCATGTTTAGATTTTTTTTTTTAGCATGATGGATTGCTGGATTTTGTTAAAGGCCTTTCCAGCATCTAATGGGTCATGTGGTTTGTCTTTCAATCCATTCATGCAACCAGTTTACATTTGTTGATTTATATGTGTTGAACCATCCCTGCACTGTGAGGTGGAGCTTACTTGATTGTGGTGGATAATCTTGTTAATGTACATCTTGGATTCAGTTGTAAATATTTTACTGAGAATTTTTATATCTATGTGCATAATAAACACTGGTCTATAATTTTCTCTTTTTCCCTCTGGTTCTTCATGTATTTTAATGTTGGGGTAATAGTAGCTTCATAAAAATTATGAGGAAACTTTTTTCATTTTATATTTGGTAGAATAATTTGAGGATTGTTGAGGCGTTATTTCTTTGAAGGTCTAGAGATTTTAATTACTTTTTCTATTTCACTGGGGAGTATGGGTCTATTTAAATTGATCATTTGCTCTTGTTTTGACTTTGGTAGGTCATAATATCAAGAAAATTATCCTTTTCTTTTAGATTTTCCAGTTTAGTATATACAGATTTTTAAAGCATGTTTTCATGGTTCTCTAGTAAACTTCCTTGGTTATGTTATAAAGATCTCTTTATCTCTAATTTTATTAACTTGGGTTTTCCCTTTTGTATTTTAGTTAATTCAGCAAAGTCAGTATTGCTGGGTTTTTTTAATCAAAGAACAAATTGTTTTTCATTTTTTACATTATGTTTGTTTGTTTTAATTGCACTGATTTTAACCTTGATATTACTTATTTTCTCCATCTACTCTTCTTTGGTATTATTTATTCTAGTTTTCTATAGATTTAATATGTGTTGTGAAGTTATTAATATAAGATCTCTCCAGTTTTTTTGATGTAAGTGCATAGAGCTATAAACTTGCCACTTAGAACTGCCTTCATTTGGTCCCATAGATTTTGATATGTTGCATTTTCATTTATCTTTGTTGTTGTTGTTTTCTTTTATTGGAAATAGATCTTTTTTCACATAATATATCCTGATAACTGTTTCCCCTCACAAGACTCCTCCCAGTTCCACCCCTCCTCTCCACCCATCCAGAACCACTCCCTTTCTGTCCCTCATTAGAAAACAAACAGGCTTCTAAGGGATAATAATAAAATAAAGTATATACGATAAATCAAAAACTAGCACATTGGAATTGGAAAAAAACAAAAACAAAACATCCCAAGAGAGGCATAAGAAACAGACTCACATGCTCACACACTCAGAAATCCCATAAAAACACTAAACAGGAAGACATAATATGTGCACAATGAACCTGTAGAGCAAAAAGAAAAGAATGTGTGCATGTCTCTATGTGTGTATAAAATAATAACACAAACTTTTTAAAGTAAGAACACTGACATGACATGATACAAGGAACCTCCAAATATGCTGTTGAGTGTGGTGATAGGAGCAGTGGGCTGGCCTGCTTTTCATCCCGTCCGGCTCCTGCAAGGCTAGCTTTACACCCGAAATAACAAATTGTATTCATTTAAACACTGCCTGGCCCGTTAGTTCTAACCTCTTATTGGCTAACGCTTATATATTCTTTTAACCCATTTCTAATAATCTGTATTGCCACTTGACTATGGCTTACCAGCATGAGTTTAACCAGTGTCTATCTCAGAGAGGAGAGCCATGGCGTCTGCCTGACTCTGCTTTCTTTCTTCCAGGATCCTGTTCTGTCTACTTCACCCACCTAAGGGCTGGCCTATCAAAAGGCCAAGG
>LOEQ01001463.1:240199-257292 GCA_001685075.1 Bramus lutescens
TCTCTCTCTCTCTCTCTCTCTCTCTCTCTCTCTCTCTCTCTCTCTCCCCTCTGTCTCTCTCTGTCTCTATACATGCACACAAATTAAATATGTAAAAATTAAATCATGTAATCAAAAGTTCATAGCATATTCACAAAGTTGTGTAAATATTACTACTAATTTTAGAGTTAATTGTCATAGAAAGAAACCCCCTGCCTGTTATAATCCCCTTTCCTTCTGTCCCTCATGTCCTCAAAGTCACTAGTCTATTTTCTGTCTTTACAGATTTGTCTATTGTGGCTTTCTTTTGTACTTGCTTCATTTATAACATTTTTGATGTTAAGGTACACACCAGCACTTCATTTAATTTAATGAGAAAAAAATTTCCAGTGGCTGGGTAGACCACATTTGTGTATTCATGTATTACCTACTGAGTATTTGAGTTGTTCTGGTTTGTGCCGTACATAATGTAGTGTGAATATTCAAATAACAGATTTGTTCTGTCATCTTATTTCCTGTTCTCCTGAGTACATACATTACCTGGCAGTGAAATTATTAAGTCACTAGATAATTGTTCTTAACATCTGAGAAACTAGAACCCTATGTTCCAAGGTTGCAACAATATTTTGTATTCTAATCGGCACTATTTTAAGTACCAATTTTGCACACCTTGTCAGCACTTGTTGTTGTCAATTTTGGCCATCTTTAGTGAGTGAGGAATAGTGTCTCTAGCCATTAATGACACAAAACTCTTCAATCCTTACTGTCTATATATTCTTTGGAGAAATGTTTATTTAGTTAATATGCCCACTTTTAAGTTGAATTGTCTATATTTTATGTTTATTCATATAAGTTCTTGCTATCTGCATTCTGGTAACTAAATATTAAACAGAGAAATTTGGATCCAAGTACTGAAGCAGAAACATACGGCCTCTTCGCAAACAACAATAAAAATGCTTAATGTCACACAAGTGTTTAATCTCCCACTTCTGCTTAAATTGATCTGTAGATTCAGGACAATTCCAGTGAAAATTCCACGGTTTTGTGTGCAAATGCAGTTGCAATTCTAAATAAAAGATTAATGAACAAAAAAACAGTCTTCCACAAAACAACTAAGAATGGGTTTGCCTCACCAAGTACAAAGCTCTATAAAGATATTAAAATGTTAGTCTGTTAGTGAAGACACAGATGGGGATAAGAGTGGTGGTTGGCTCTGACACTGTAAGAACCATGCATAGGCGGAAGTGTTTTTATCCCCATCATTAATCCCCTCAGTGTATTTCTAATATCTTGGCAGTGTTGCGCTGTGCATAAGGTACAAGGCAGGGCCTCCCTGGAAAACGTAGGTCACTGGAAATGTAATCTTGACAAACAGATCTTAACCTCGACCCCATTCATGGGTTGCCATGACATAAAGAACTTTCTCTGGTGTATTTCCCTGCCACCTTGATGTTCTACCCATTGCATAGGACCAAGCAGCCATCAACTGAAGCCATACCCCAAATAATCATTTCCTCCTTGAGCTGTTTACACAAATGCTCTCCCACAGTAAGTCTGAACAATATGACCACGGTATCCTTCTCACGATGGCTCTGAACACCGTGGATGGGGAAGGGAGGCCAGAGGGTGGAAGTTCCATCCCGCCACAAGCACCTGTGTGATCTTGGAACACATCTTGGAGCTACTCTGAGCATTAAATGAGTCACTTTATTAAGCACTGGGCATATCATAGATGCTCCCAAAAAGGCAGTTGCTCTCCAAGGCATTGTCTGCAGTAGAAAACAAAGCCTCCCCACCCCACCCCTACTGTACCAAACATCTAAAACACAGCTAGCACCAATGATTATTAAGGGGGATAATTTAAAGGGTACCTAAATAATCTGGGCTTAATGCTATGACTATTTTACATTTCCAAAAGCTGCTTCCTAAGCATAAAGGGCTGTATGCATGAACTTTCCATCATCAGCAATTCCATTTTTGCCTGAAAACTCATGAGAAAACAGAAGTGAAGGAGTAACAAAAGTGCCTAAAACAAGGGTGGCATCCAGACACAGGACGTGTCTGAAAGCTATCTACCTATTCTAAAGTTGTTGGAAAGATGTTTGGATTCTTTTATTCTAATTTTGTGCTGTTAAACATGGATAACATTTTGACAATCTGGGAAGTGGAAGAACTGTTTTTATGAAACCTTGTGGTTGCTAAATATAGAGTCTGATAAACACAGAAACAAAGAATCATTTTCAGCCTGTTATTGGTACCTCCTGACTATGGGGCTTTGCATTTTCCTTTGTAGAATATTAAATGACAGGAAAACATTAATTCTTGCCCCCTAAGAGTTTATATTCAAGGAGATTTCATTCATTTGGGAGAAAATAATTATCTCATTTTGAAAATAGTAGGCAGATGGCTTAATCCACTGGGTTTAGTTTCAAACAAACAAACAAAATATTTTTGAGGTGTAGGAAAACTAAGAGAAACAGATAAAAACATGTCAAGAGTTTTACATATAATTCAGCTGTATGGAAACATTCAGTATTAAGTGTTAAATATGCATAATATTTACACATTTATCATCGGTCTAACATTGTTCTCTTGTTCCTGAAAGATCCAATTGAACTCAGGAAGCATTTTTTCCAATAGCTACAATGGGTGCTGCAATGAAAATTTATCTTTATTGGCTTGCCTGGTATTTACTAAACACCCACCATGTGCCCTGCAAAATTCTAAGGAACAGAACAAAGGTTTGATGATGGAAACTTTATATCCGTTAGTGAAAAACAGCGGAAATGGGGAGTTTGTAAATCTGGATTTAAAAACGTGTTTTGCCCATCGTTTTGTTCCGCTTTTACCTCGCAGAGAAAAGTGCAGAGACAGTGTTAGAATGCTTGCCTGCCAAACACACAGGCGAGATTGCAAGTGAGTCACGTGAGTCTCTGTGTTGACTGGAGGCTTCCCAAAAGTCCACCCTCAGCTTCAGGTCCTAAGTCCAGGCACTGTACTTCTCTTAACCAAAAGTGATATACTTCAAGACCCTTAGTGGGAGGATGCCTGAGATTACGGGCAAAGCCAAACCCTGTCTATAGTCACTGTGATAAAGTTTACTTTATAAACTAGGCACAGGGAAAGATGAGGAACATGGCTGCAGATGAAATGGAATGACTATAATAATCCACTATAATGAAAGTTACTTAAAATTTATTGATAGTTTATTTCTAGAATTTTCCATTCAGTGTTTTCAGGGTGCTGCTAACTGTGGGTAGATGAAACCACAGGAAGTGAGACTGTGAGTCAAGGGGTGGATAACATAAATCTCACAGGGTTAGAGCACGGGGCTAAATAATACTTACCCTAAAAGATAAATGTATTGTTACATTTATAAATACTCTTTTGCTAGTCGGCAAAGTTCATATAGATTATGAACATTTTTGTAATGAACAAACACTAAATCCTGTCAAGGAGGGAAGAAGGGAAGGAGAAGGGAGAGATAACAGGGCAAGGGAAGCTGTGCACCTTCTCAAAGCTCAATTAACCAGTGGATTAATCTCTCTGTACCTAGGCACAAAATACAAGCCCCTTTCATAAAACTGGTTTAATACTCCTTATACAAATATTTATCTCTAAATATTTGCTTATATGTAAACTACATATGTTATGTTATAATAACGTAGTATATAAAGATGTAGAAGAGCATATTTGTTTAAGAATAGATGAACATGACTATCCCATGCTTCTTCAGTTCTCAGAGTGAGTGACTGTGCCCAGCTCAGAACCTATGATGGAAGCTACTCTGAGAAGGCCATTGCCCTTTCCATCTCTGGGCTGCATCACTGTTCAGCTTAGACTCCAGCTGTCTTCCTGAGCACCAAGGACACAATATGCTCTTCTAAACCCTAGCTGGCTCACATGGATGTGAAAATCTCAGTTGGTCTGTTCTGACCTCTCCCTCCTGTGAGCATGGACCCTGCTCCCCTGCTCCCAAATCTGAGCTGGATCTACAAACACACAGAATGTGGGCATTCAGGGAGGTGTCGATTGCAGTGTTCATGTAATGTGTCTTTGGTTTTGGTTCCATCAACTTTCCTATTAATTATCAACATATACATGAAATTAAATATTCATTTTTCCTTTTTTAATTGATCTTATTTAGCTATACATTTTTCTCTGCTCTCCTCCCTTCCTCTCCCCTCCGTTCAACCCTCTCCCATGGTCCCCACGCTCCCAATTTCTTTTACTACTTCTCATGTAGATTGGATCCATGTGTGTCTCTCTTAGGGTCCTCATTGTTGTCTAGATTCTCCAGGATTGTGAATTGTAGGCTGGTTTTCTTTGCTTTATGTTTAAAAGCCACTTATGACTGAGTATATATGATAATTGTCTTTCTGGGTCTGGGTTACCTCACTCAATACCATATTTTCTAGCTCCATCCATTTGCCTGCAAATCTCAAGATGCCATTATTTTTTTCTGCTGTATAGTACTCCATTGTGTAAATGTACCACATTTTCCTTATCCATTTTCTGGTCGAGGGGCAGTTAGGTTGCTTCCAGGTTCTGACTATGACAAACACTGCTGCTATGAACACAGTTGAGCAAAACATTCCTTTATCGCCACAGTTTGGATTCGGCTGGATTCCCATCTGTACGCTGTGCATTGTATCTCCTACTGTGCTCTCCCTCCAATGGATCATCCAGATTCAGATGCCACAGCTGAGTAAGTATCTTCAAGAGAGTAAGAGAACGGGTATGCTGAGCTGTCTGAAGTGTCAGCCTGTGTGAGACAGATGTCAGCAGTCACATGACCTTGTCCTGCAGTTGTTCTCAATAGGGGTTGACTGCCCATGTCACAGGGGTTGAGTATCAGATATCCTACATATCATATATTTACATTATGATTCATAGCAGTAGCAAAATTGCTGCTATGAAGTAACAAAGATGATTTTATGGTTGGGAGTCTCCACAACATGAGGAACTGTACTAAAGGGCTACAGCATTAGGAAGCTTGAGAATCACTGCTGTCATGCTTAACAGCCCCAGAGTCACAGGGTTCCCTAATAGCAAGATAAAGGGGATCACGTCTCTTGCCTCAGCTCCTCTTCTCAGCCTAAGAGCTTGAAATCCGGGGGTAGTGTGTGTTTAAATTTGGTTATCTCTCTGGGAATGTTGCAATAAAGGAAAACAGAAATAAACATCATCTCTTAAAGATATGCAAAAGCAGCAACTGCAAAGCTGATGGGAAACCATATAAGAAGCCACCACTACAGCGAGAGGCACCGAGGGCCCGACATGCTCATCTCTAGCCCCTGCTGGTGGAAACCATAATAAGCCACCACTACAGCGAGAGACACCTAGGGCCCCCGACACACTCATCTCCAGCCCCTGCTTCACATCCCACCTGAGATTTGATGAACTAGAAGGAAAAGTAAGGAGAAGCCCAGGGACTCAGAAACACATGGTTGAAGAAAGCTGAGTAAAACAGAGATGTTTGCCAACACCACATTGTTTCAACAAGAAGTAGTTCTTGGTCGCGTATACCTGTGAAACACGACCCCAAGTCTTAGCATTATATTTTTCAATTCCATAGAATCCACAATCTGTGTCTTCCAAATATTTAGTTACTCTTAACAGTTTCTAGTTTTCTGATGAAAGATTCGAGCCTGAGTTTCACCTCCACCGGCATGCCTTCAGCCAGTTTGCCTCTGGTAATTCCACTCTCCTGACGATCCCCAGATCTGCTTCAGAGGTGTGTTGCTCATGGTAACTCTGATTTATGCTTCCTCTCCTCTCATCTTTGTGTGCATGTTATCGTTAATTATATAATTGATGTTGGAATTGAAAAAGAAAATGGACAGTAATAATTTAAAGACAAGCATGACCTTTGTCTTCCTCTGCAAGAGAATGTTCAGTTGCTTCTGCCCGGATGCCGGGTACCAGCACAGTAAGTTTCTCTGAGCAATCTGTGAGCTTCAAGTTCTGGGATCACAGACGCCAGAAAGCCTGGCCGGGTACAGTGAATGGCTGTGTCTACCTTGTTGTCATCCCTAGAGTCATCCTTTGGGCAGCCCACCCTTGGTCTCAGTGTTCAAACAAACCTCACTTCTGCAGGACCCCCAGCCTCCATCCGTGATGTGCCACACACACAGTCTTCATTGCTACCACAAGCACAGCTCAGTCTGTCCCTAGCTTGCCTTCCACACATTCTGGGGTACTAGGCTTGTGTCTCTAGATTTCTGTCTTTGAGGTCTTGTCAAAATAAGTCTTTACTACCTTGGTAGTTCATAACTCTTTGTAGAGAGAATTTTTTAAAGATTTTAAAAGATGTTGCCCAGCTTTATCAATAAATCTCAATAGGACCAGGTTGGTCATTTAAAAGTGATAACCACCTAATGTCCCAACTTCAAACAGCTACTAAAAATTAAGTGAATGGCCCAGAAGACTAGAGTAACACTATTCTTCAAAGCATGTGATAGTTTGTTAGATAGGTATCTGATTCCAAAATAAACTATTTGACAGGCCGTAAGCATTACAACTCAGATGGAAAAGTATCCTGGCAGTTTGGAACCAAGGAATGCCGTTAAGTCACACCACATGAGAAACCTCACACTAGTGAATTATTGGGAAGAAAAAGCCAGGAGGTAGCTACCTGGACTCAGGCGAGAAATAGTAGGAAACTGAACAAAGACAGGGTTTGTATAGCGTTTAGGGGTGCGAGGGACTTTTCAGGGTGAAGCATCCCAGGGTGAAGACTGGTGGGATTTCATGGACAGAGCTTGGGCTTTTTATTCCGTAGGGTGGGAGGCTGGGTCCAGCTGCTAGGAGAATTTAAGTGTTCTGTGAGTGGAGCCTAAGCTCTGGGTTTTGTCATGAATTTGTGAGCAGACAAACAAAAGATACCCAAAGTGACCCCAAATATTGGTGATAGAAACCAGAAGAAAGCTGTTTCCAACTTGAAAGTTGGCAGCTGACCTCTGAATTTACAAAGCTCCAAAGCCACGTCACTTTCTGGAGGATGACCAAGCAAGCTGAGCAGTCTCGTGGCAAAAAGAGATAACTCGGCAAATAGAAATAGATAAGGATTTCAGAGGAGATCATCACATCCACAGACAGACAATTAAATGTCAGAGACTTTGTAAATAAGATAGTAGAATCACACAGGAATAACAAAGCTGAGCTTTAACTTGGAGTCAAAACCTGGGCTTTGTATTTCACCAGCAGCAGAATTTCTCCCTCCATCTGCAGTTGAGTCCTCTCCTCTGGGTTTGCTTTACCTGACTCTAAACAAGGTAAGAATGGTGAGGTAGGTAGCTTTCTAACAGGTCCACAATGCCACTGGGTCCTGGAGAGGAAACCGAACTGAACTGGTTGCTTTCCTCATAGCTACAACAAAATATCTAGGCAAAGCAACTTACGGAAATGTTTGCTGAGGCTCACAGTCTGAAGCTACAGCCCACTGAGGTGAGGGATGGGGCTGGGGGATCAGCAGAGCAGGATCATGAGGCAGTGGAACATGATGCATCACTGTCAGAATTGTGCTGGACTCATTTAGAGCAGGTCTTCTGATCTCCACCAACCTAATCTAGAGAATCCCTCACAACCTTATGTTCTACAGAAGTCTAGATTCTGCAAAGCTGTCAGTTAATAGCAATCATCACAGAGGCCCACAGACCAACTCCAGGCCCTGGCCTGTGCCAACTGTGAGGAAAATAGGTCCATTTAAACCTTTGTTATAACTTTCATGAAAGAATTTTGTGCCGGTTGGAAGACAGAGGCTTGTTAGGAACACAGCGCCTTGAGCACTCTCTAGAGTCTAGTAACTAGTAAAGAAGAGCTCTCCCATCCTCCCAATCCCTGACAAGCCCCACTCCAGATACTAACACCCTTGAGTAAGAAGTATAAACGGGTACTACGACTTCATCTTCCAGATGGGACGCAAGCACGGGAGGGAGTAGTAAATTCTCATTGATGGCAGCAAAAAGAGTGGCTTCTAAGTAGGCCACCAAGGCAGAGCCCTTGTTTCCAAAAGTTTCAGGGCACTTCATTTTTGGAAACAATTCTGTCGGGTGATTTGCTGATGTCACAAGGCAATATGCACACAGGCGCATGATGTGGTCTCAATGTATGAAATCATTTTACATAAAAGGCATGCATAAACATTTGAGGCAATATGTTTGGAGTCCATGGGCATCTGTAATTAAAACGACTCCAAGAGAAGTCTGGTTGCACTCTTAAATGTAGGTTCCTCCTTCCAAATTCTGGCCTGCTCTGAACTGGCCCATCCCTCCTTGGTTTGGGTGCTTACTAATATTTGATTCTCATCTGCTAACTACAGTGTGTTGACTCACAGGGGAAAATAAATGCTACTTGACCCAGGAAACTTTATATGGAAAGTGTAACTGTTGGTTGAATTAGCATCTGATGGATGCTTATCTTTGACTCTTTTTTAGGTATCAGTTTAATTTAAGTGAGTATAGCCCTGCTGAGTTAAAAATGGAGCATAATCCATATAAGGCAGAATGCAGCAAACATGAAGAGCAGTTGTGACCATTATGGCTTCCTGAACTTATGTCTGCATTGGTTCCAACACCTAGAGTTAGTGAGACTGTGAAGGAACAGGGTAGCGATTCCTAGAGCCTTAAAACTTGACTAGCAGGGGTGGGTGACAGCACAGTTGGAGCCAGATGGCCGCATGTACAGGCACCCCCAGCACTGGAGTTACGGGGGCAGGAGGGTCCCTGGGGCTCGCTGACCAGCCACTCTAGCCTACTTGGTGATTGCAGGGTAATAAGAAATCCTGTCTCGTAAGCTGATGGGACCAGTGAGATGGCTCAGGAAATAGAAGTGCTTGCTGTACAGACCTGATGACCCGAGTTTGAGTTCCAGGATTTCCACTGATTCCCTTTAGACTAAGATAAAAGTGGAGAGATGACTCCATGGCTTTGTCCTCTGATCTCCACATATAGGGATGATACACTTGAACACACACACACACACACACACACACACACCAGATAAAGTATGTAATGAACTTAGAATAGTGCTTAGCCTATTTTAGCACAAAAAGTAATACACAGGAGGTAGGAGAGATGACTCTGTAGTCAAAAGCCTACCCTTCCGAGGACCTGAGCTACATTCCCAGCACCCACATGGAAGGACAGCTTCAGGGAATCCAACACGGTCTTCTGGACTCCAGGGTCTCCACTTCTGGACTACCACATTTATACACACACACACACACACACACACACACACATCACATCACACGTGCATACACACACATATGCACACACACATATATCACACATGCACACACATATACATATATGTGTGTGTGCGTGTGTGTATATAATTTTTAAATAAATATATAAGCTACCCAGAAAAAGTTCTATCTTGTGTTGGCCAAAAATATTTGAGGGCTGTTATTTACAGACAAATGTACCCTAAATAGAATAGGCTGCTTCTACTAATAACTGCTGAGAAGGGCATATCTCATATATAAAAGAGACTATTTTTTCCCATGGAAAGCAACAAATAATTGATAGTTCACTCAAACAGCATCAGCTTTCTCTTTTTCAATTTCTTTTTTTTTTTTTGGTTATTTTTCAAGACAGGGTTTCTCTGTGGCTTTGGAGCCTGTCCTGGAACTAGCTCTTGTAGACCAGGTTGGCCTCGAACTCACAGAGATCCTTCTGCCTCTGCTTCCAGAGTGCTTGGATTACAGGCATGAGCCGCCACTGCCTGGCTCTTTTTTAATTTCTAGCAAGTTTTTCTTCCATCACTTTTCTGCTCTCTTTCTGAATAATTCAATCTGGAAAGCGTTCGTAAATGAGCTGTCTGGGCATCGTGGCACCTTCACAGGGTATTAGAGCACTTCCTGTGGAAGGATGCAGAGATGGTGTGTGTTTGAAGCATTAATACATTTCAGTTAATACAAAGGAGTAATTGGCACAGTTCAATGCATATAAAGGGGAACTATATGAGATAACAGAGGCCAGAAAGAAAAATAGTGTGGACCTATAGCTGTAAGCACAGATGCATACATACATACATACATACATACATACATACATACATACGTCTCTGCATATATTTCCTAGCTGAAATGGCCCAACAAAAATGTTCCCACCCAGTGCCCAATTACCACTGTCTGAATACTATAGTCCACTAAATGGATTCAGGACTTTATACAAAAATAGCTGATGGCCTGATTGGGTCTAGGAAAGACAGGCTAGTCTGGAGTATCCCTTGCTTAAAGAACAGCCCGCCAGAGGGGCACAAAAGGGATTCTCACAGGACAGATCTGGTGCCATGAGTGTCCAGGGAATAATGATAGTAATGGGCCATCAGTCACTGAGAAAGAAAAGAATCTCAGCATCTACCCAGTACTGATATGAATGGACACATGGATGAACAGACAGACAGATGGATGGGTGGGTGGGTGGATGGATGGGTGGGTAGACGGATGGGTAGATGGATGGATGGATGGATGGATGGATGGATGGATGGACGGACGGACGGACGGACGGACGGATGGATGGATGGATGGATGGATGATGGACGGATAGACAGACAGTTGGATGGACAGATGATAAATGGATGGACAGACAGATGGATGGATGGATGGATGGATGGATGGATGGATGGATGGATGGATGGATGGATGGACAGATGATGAACGAATGTTTGGACAGATGGATGGATGGAAGAATATCAGGAGAGAAAGATTTTCCTTACAATGAAATGCCATCTGAACATTGTAAAAGGAATGTGACCTTGAAAGGCAGCATTACTTCAGTGAGACACATCAATGTCCCCACAGCTATGAATGAGAGTCTGGCAGGAGCCTATTTCCATTGTCTCATGAGAATTGTTTCCATCATCTCAAGAGTCTTCCCCCACCAGATACTTCTTAATTACAAACAGGGTATAGTAGCTTTACAATAGGCCTTATGCAACCTTCAGAGATGGAGATTAGGAGTGTGGGGGCCTGGGAAAGTGAGTGAACAGGGAAATTGGCTTGCTGCGCAAATATGAGGCCCTGAATGTGGATCCTCAGCACCTGGGTACAAAGCCAGGAGTGGCAGCTCGAGAGTGTAACCCCAATAAAGAGGCAGTGAAAGCAGAAGGCTCTCAGGGGTGCCAGTCCAGTGAATCCATGAGCTCCATGTTCAGTAAGAGATCCTGTCTCGCCAAGGCAAGTGGCTAGTGGCAGAGCAAGATACCAACCTCAGCCTCCAACCAACACACTCGCCGACTTGTGCACCTGCATGCACAGACACACACACAACAGAGGTTAGCAGCACAGCAAAGAGACAAACAAAACCATGTGCCATATATGATAGGAGCCAATGATGACATGATCAGTCCTTGGATGTTCCTTTCAGAAACATGCAGAGCCTGACTCTGACTGTGAGGAATGAGCACTCAGAGCTGTTGTATAGAATAGGCTGTAATTCCAGCATTCAGCAGGCTGCAGAGTGAGGACTGGGAGTTTGGACCATATTGGGCCACAAAAAGAGCCCCAATCTCAAATAACACAAAACTAGCATGTTCTTTTTCAACTAATTAAGGCCACAAAGTAAAGAGCAAAGAGGAGAGCTCTTCCAGACTGGGTGGGTTTCCAAAAGCAAGGCAACTAAGTACCGCACATGGCCCAGGGTCTTTGGGTCCCACAGCTGTCATGTTGTGTCTGTGAAGATGCAGGCTGCTGAGGTGAAAACGCTTCATAAGATGTGCTGGAATGGAGGAGCATCATGGCTGCAGCTTGTTCTCAAATGGTTCCGGGGGTGTGGGGAGGATGGTTTCTTAATTGCAACTTTCCTGGAACCTTGAAGTCATTCCAATTAATATGAAAAATGCCATCATTTATTTCTAGAAGAATAAACATTATTTTAAAAGCATCTATCCCTAAGCCTAATGTAACAACCAAATGAGTTAATACCTAAAAGACACTTAGCACAATGTCTTGGGTGGGCTAATGCCTTTAAAATGATGCTGTAAAGAGAGTTACAGACATATGAGTTCCCAACTACTGGCAAAGTAGTCTGCAAAGTCAAATGAAAGGATTCTATCAGATTGTAGACTCGTTACCCCCAAGAAGCAAATGTCAGGACCAGATGACCTTGAGGTCCCATTCGTACTTAATTATGCCGAATTGCACAGTGCTAATTACTATATTTCTTCAGCCCTGGCCCAGGCAGCCTCCTGATTAAGATCATTTATTAGTCAGAGGATGATGAAAGCAGCACCAGCAATGCTTTACAAAGCTTGAATAAACGTCACACTTTTCTGAGTTCCTTTCAAACACGCCCTTTCCCTCTGTCTCTGTGGGGAGAAGCTGGTTTGAAGTATCTCTCCCAAGGGCACAGAGCAAGCTGATGGCAGAACCAGGAGCAAGTACCTTGAGACTCATTGGCCTTGTTTCTCTGGCTGGTTCCAAAGGACCAGCTCAACTTACCACATCTGAGGACAAAGCTCCAACTCAGCCAAGGTTGGATAATAATAGTTAACCTCCGCTAGCTTTGTCCCTTTTCAGCTCTGACGCTGGACTTAATTCCACATCCAAAAATATTACCTCGGGGCTTGACGCAGCTTCGTGAAAATAATTTGATGGAGCTTATCCTGTGCTAAGTTCCCATACCTTCCAAACTGTCTTCAGTTAACAAGTAGAGAAGCAGGGAAGAAAAATTGCAAAGCGCTCAGCCTCAGCCTCGCTGTCTCCACACGATACCATTTCTGGCACACTCAGCTCACTTTGACATCGAGGGGCACTCTGCCAGCAAAGAGCCACATGGACTGCCGAAGGGAATCACAACCTGACCCTCTCATCTCCTGCTCCCCGCCCTCCTCCAGGGCCCCACTGCCAGCTTCACCAACAGTTAATTGTCTTTTCATGAAAAGACTTTGACAGCTACTCTCCCACAAAGCACATTCAAACCTTACCCCCTGTATAGTTTGGGGAGAGTAACGTTTCCATTTTTAGGGCAGCATAAGACCTGGCCCATTTAATTTAGAAATTAATACTAATTCTGAGTGCCCCTTTCCCCGTGTTCTGGAAGAGCAGCAAAGCAGCTCTGAATGAGGCATTTACTACTGTGCCTGCCAGGACAAAAACAGATGGACCAAAAAAGTTTAGATGGATGAATCTGAAAAATTGGATGACCTTTATTATACCCCCAAAAGTTATAAAAAAAATTAGAAGTGCAAAACATCCACTTGCCAAAAGTCTCCAATTTGCAAATTTCATATTGTGAATGCAGACACAGGAGGGAGCAATTCCCATCTTTCTCGAAGCCGCCCAATGTCATTTCCTGGGTATTGTTAGCTCAGAGAATCTCCTTGCCTGCAAAGTCTAGAGAAATGGTTCTGCTCATCGAGGCCGCTGCCTTGCCTCAGTGAGGAGAAGATTAAGGAAATCATCATCACGTGGCATCCTCAGACTCCGTGCAGCTCTTTAGAACTTGAACCAGATAAACTAAACCTCGCCCAGGTCTTGAGTTGACCAGCTAACTCCATGCTTGCTACATCCTCCTAACTGAAGCCGCTGCCATCCCAGATCCACCCATGATCAAGGTGAGGTAGAAACTACAGACCTATACAATGTTCTTGGATCGGTGCAAATCTCATTGCAATTACAGAGACCATCTAAACTACCTTCTGCTAATCCTAGTCATGCTACTGAGGTCTGGGGACATGTGCTGCTGCCTCCACCACTGCCTGCACTAGACACTTGATCTGTTATGTGTGGTGCGCAGACACCAAAGTCTCATTTTCCAGTACGATATGATGTAGTAGAAAGAGTATTGAGCTGTCAGAGCCCCCAAAGAGGTCAGAGATACATGTTAGAGAACCTGAGACGAGGGAGAATCAGGACACCCTGCTTCCTCCCATGCTAAGGTTCTGGAGACATGAAGCAGGTCAAGTTGAGGAACATGTCAGCCTGAGATCCAGATACGGAAAAGAAACAAATTCCAGGCCCGAACTGTCACGTGCTACGGATGTGTTTGGTCACTGGATGGTTCCATGGAGCTTTAACTTGCCCTGCTCTCTCTGATGGCTCTGACTGGCAGCAAATTGCACACACGGGGAGTTCCACTTCACACCACTCTGTGGAAACCCTCTGCCAGCTGTTACTACAAAGAGATACCCCCAGGTCTTTTTTATCTACAGTCTCTGGGGATCCAGTTAATCCCACTCAGTTGTTTTTATTTATTTAATTTCATTTGTTCCAGATAAGAATCCTTACTACAAGCAAACTTTGCCATTTATCTCCTTCCCAACATATTAATAGTAGACCCAAACACCAATCTCCTGCCCAAACTATTCATTCTCCCTTGATCCTACTGGGACCAGATATTATTGTTACATTAGCAACAGGAGTGGGAAATCATGTTTAAATCACAAAACAGTCATAGAGCTAATACATACAATAAAAGAACTGAACATTTGGGCTTTTGTATCGGTTACCTCTGTAAAGTGAAGAAAACAGTAAAGTATTTGCGGGCAGGGGGTTCTATTATCGTAAGCATAGCAGGAAACATCTTACCAGTAACTAAAAGGCAGGTTGCTGGTGCCCGTCAGGATTTTTATTACTTGTTCACATTCTTCTACTTGCTAGGAAATTTGGACTGTGATTTTGGATGCTGAGTCAAAAGAACTAATTAAACGATAAATGTCACTTTTTTCCTAACTTACACAACCAGGATTTGAATAACATGTTCTTCTATTATGCCAAACCAGGAAAAAAAAATATTACTCTCTTGGTCCTTAGAGGACAAGGGGATTCATAAAAAATGAGCCGTTAGTAAATACACAGAACTTTCTGTGTTGCTGGTTATTTACTGAAGTTTTTCCATTTCTGCCTTTTCACAAGGTATATTTCTTTTTTAATTTATTTACTTGTATGTACATTGGTGTTTTGCCTGTATGTATGTGAGCTGTCATGAGGGTTCTGGGAATTGAACCCAGGTCCTCTGGAAGAACAGTCAGTGCTCTTAACTGCTGAGCCATCTCTCCAGCCCCACAAGGTATATTCCAAACGAATTCCTGATCCTTTGAGAGACTCGAAAACCCTTGTTCACCACCTTGGTGAAATCTTGAATGGCTTCAAATTCATCATTCTTCCCATTTACAAATAGAGCTCAGAGATACAAACTTCTGAATATCAAGGTTGCTTTACTAAAGCTTAGTCTGGTTTTCAATCTCTTGTCACCATTTATAAAGTACTGGTTTCAGCCACGGAGTTCAATAGTTTAGTTTCTTCTCAAGGGCTGAAGGGGGAGCAAAAGGAGGAAAGGAGAGGGAAGGAACTGGAATGGAAAAGGGAGAGGGGACAAAACACTTTCAACAAACACAACTAAGAAAGGTTTAGCAAGTCTAAAGTAATCCTTCCCTGCTTCATCAATCATATATGTTTATAGCATTCTTCAAATCCTTAGTTCCCTGATCAAACACACACACACACACACACACACACACACACACAGAGCTAACTCCCCATGCCTAAGCAATCTGTACCAACTCAGTTGCCCAGACAACTGCTGGCTTCTATTGGCGTTGACAACATGCCAGCGCTGCTCCCAGGGCTGCAGACATTAGTTCACAGTGTCATCAGACATCCTATGGTTCAGACTCTGCCATCTACCAGAATTCTATACGTGGGGAAGGCAGCATACCACATCATGTATGTGGCCCTGGGACAGTCTAGATGCAGACCAGGATCAAGGGTGTCAGAGTTCACTGTAGTTCATCCTTGCTCTCTTGTTAATCGGGTACACCGCTTATCTCATAATCCCATGCATTTTCCAAATATATTGCTGGGAAGATGAAGTAGGTGGGTTCTAAAAGAGGAGGGAAACTTCTGCTGTAGTCTCAGGTGCTCTGTGATGATAGTCTTCACTTTCATCTTATGGTGAACCTAATTAATACATTCTAAATGGTATTACCTGATAGTCAAATGGTGTCAGGTCAGACACAAAAGTGGGCTATGAATAGCTATTAAGGAGACTAAAGATGGCCCAAGATCATTTGATCCCAGACCAGCAACGTTCCAACAATTCAGTCTTAGAGTTCTAGTTAATCAGTTAGCTTTGTAGGGTATCTAACATGAGTGTGCCATTTCTAGCCTTTGTGTTTTAGTTCACACGTGGAAATATTAAGAGATTTAAAGGTAGAGGAACAAAACTTAGACAAAATGTTTCAGCAAAATCTAACCAATAGTATGTGTTAAATAAATGGAATCTATTACCACATTATTTTAACATTTGAAGGAATACTTTGTATTCACGGATAGTTCCAAAAATGGTGCATAATCGGATAAATTGCTTCTAGAAGAATCAATTCTCTATTCTTCCAACAATGCCACACATTATAATTATAGAGCCTTGAAATAAAACAAGAAATTCCTAAGGACTTCCTGTGCATTGGGATTTCTATCGTTGGTTAAGATTTCAGTTTCCTACTGCAGTCAGGGATTTTTGTTTATTGTCTTGGTTGTCCCCAGCCAGCCAAGGCTAGAGGAGCTCCAATGCTCCATTTCTGGCAGTGCCTGCCAGGGCCTTGTCTGAAATTGCTCCACCCATCCTAATAATTCTAAAGAACATTCTTTGTAAAGTGGATGATTGTGCCAATTTAAATATAATCTTTCTAATTTGTGTGTGTGTGTGTGTGTGTGTGTGTGTGTGTGTGTCAATATTCTTATAGAGGAAGGTAGAACTGCTGATATCGTCCTGCTGAACTCCTCCCCTTGGCCGGAAAGGCAAGGCTCCAAGCTCAGACAAAAGAGGGAGGAGGGCACTGAAAGCGGACTATCTCCTCTTGAATTTCCATCTTAACAAACACTGTACCTCGTTTCTTGGGGACAGCATGTCACAAAAAGGCAGACTTGCTCAGAACATGGCTCCCGTGTGATCCTCTTTCCAGAGACAAAAGAGTGTAGCCATAGTGGAGGCCACTGTAATAAGCCAACACTTCCACCTTAAAGAACCCTGACCTCATTGCCTTCTCTGCGTCCCAGATCCTCAACTCAACCTAAGAGAAATGCCTCTGTGTGGTCAGCCACTGTAGTGTTGAGGGAAGAAGGCCCTGCTTTTCGTCCGGCCCAGCTCCCGCACGGCTAGCTTATA
>LOEQ01001463.1:260497-280928 GCA_001685075.1 Bramus lutescens
TGTTTGGATGCTCACCTTCCTAGTCCTCGATGGAGGGGGGAGGACCTTGGTCTTCCCACAGGGCAGGGAACCCTGACTGCTCTTTGGACTGGAAAGGGAGGGGGAGGGGGAGGGAATAGGGAGGAGGTCAGGAGGTGGAAATTTTTAATAATAATAATAAATAACATTTAAAATTTTAAAAAGGCATTTGTTTATCAGACTTTCCAATTTTTGAAACCTTAAATGTTCTAACTCTCTCCACCACACAATTAATACATTCTATAATAATAAATCAGAGCTGGAGAACCAAATTAACCCCTTTCAAGAGTGATCTACCAGCTCAGAGCCTACGGAATGCTTTATGACCCTTCCTGAACCTCATGGCTAAATCTAAAGCCGGAGAATGCCCCCACATGGTTTCCATTTGTTCAGATGTACAACTGTATATACTTATGGGGAGCAAGAACAGAAATGAAGCTTCTGTGTGTATGAAAGCCTTCCTTCAAATCCCTAACCTCTGCCCCAAAGCTAAAATGCCTATCGATTAGAACTGAAACCAAGGTTTTGTGGAAATGATCAGAGCTGAGACAAATGGCTTAGATGGCTTTCTATCCTCCCACTGTGGAAGAATTGAACTCTCGACCTGCAGACCTTACCTGGGTCTGCAACTTAGTGCATGGGATTGCCTTTCCTATAGTCATGGCCCCGCCCTTCGGCCACACCTTCTGAAGGCAGGCTTAGCATGCCTTTCCTTGCACCACATTCTGTCTCTAGGATTTGAAGTGGGGTTTTAGTTTGCCTGGAGTCCTTTCCAGTTGCTTTAGCTGTATACAAGGAAAACTACATTTCTGTCCACAAAAAAAAAAAAAATGTTTCCATGCGGCGGTATAACTGAATGGAGGTTGTGAAAAACTTGGCCACTGTGAAGGGTTTCAGAAGGTGCAACCAAAACTTTAACTCAAATTAAATACAGAATGAATCTGAGTTGTTTCCTGCAGTATTTGCCCTTCTTGTTCCACACAACTGCCCTGCAGCCATGGTTCTGCACACACACAATGTACACAATTGCACTGCATGTACCACCATCACACAACTGCCCTGCAGCCTTGGTTCTGCACACACACAATGTACACAATTGCACTGCATGTACAACCATCACACAACTGCCCTGCAGCCATGGTTCTGCACGTATACAATGTGCACATTTGCACTGCATGGACCACCTTTACAAAACTGCCCTGCAGCCTTGGTTCTATGCACACAATGTGCACACGTGTACTGCACAGACCACCGTCACACATCTGCATTTCAGTCTTGGTTCTGCACACACAACATGAGAATATGTGTTGCATAAGTAACAGTGCCACTCAACACCAGTGAGTGCTGTCTGCTGAAACACCGGCTCAGCTTTGAGACTATTCTGTAATGAACTGCAGTGTTTTTATAGTATATGCAACGTTTTCTGCTCTTACAGAAACATGATGGCTTGATTACAGAAAACAAAGACTTTTCATATTTTCCTATCATCATTCTTCAGCGCGAGCATCAAATTAGTCTATCCTTGGATTGTATTATGTTAGAATGTTTGATTTTGAAAGCTGCGCTTTGAGTTGCTGACTTGAGTTTCATAAAAAAAAGTTCAATGAATTTTGCCTTAAATTAGGATGGAATTTTCAATTTCTGAAATGTCCCTAAACATACTTCTACATACTTATATAAATTAGCATTCTCAGCCTTTATAATTATAAAGTCAAATTATTGGTCGGTCAACTCCAAAAAAAGTTAAAGACGTGTTATATGCTACGTTAGCAACTATTAAGCCAAGATTTCTTTTTTCCTTTTTTACTTATTTTTTCATTATTATTTAATTGAAATTTACATACCAATCCCAGTTCCCATTCCTTCCCCTCCTCCCATTCTCTCCACCTTCTCCCCCACTCCACCCCACCTTGTGTCCACTCCTCAGAGAGGGTCAAGTTTCCCATGGGGAGTCAACAAAGTCTAGCACATCGCTCTGAGGCAGAACCAAGACCCTCCCTACTATATCCAGGCTGAGCAGGGTATCTCTCCAAAATGCCAGCTCAAACAGTAAGGATAAATCCTGACCCCCCTGCCCGTGGCCCCTAAAATGATTTAATTCTTTATGTAAAAATAACAAGCCACCTGTCTTAGTTAAGGTTTCTATTGCTGTGAGACACTCTGAGCATGACAACTCTTATAAAGGAAACCATTTCATTGGGACTGGCTTACAGTTGCAGAGGTTTAGTCCATTTTCATCATGGCAGGAAGCATGGCAGGGTTCAGGCAGATATAGTGCTGAGAAGAAGCTGAGAGTTCTACATCTAGATCAGAAGGCAGCAGAAAGACACTGTGAGCCACATGGAGCCTGACTTAAGCATCTGAGACCTCAAAGCCTACCCCCAGTAGCACATTTCCTCCAACAAGGTCACACTTCCTTCAACAAAGCCACATCTAACAATGTCACTCCCTATGGACCTATGGGAGCCATTTTTATTCAAACCATAAAACCACCCATCTCCCATCCCATTAGTATGCAAAATTTGCTTTCATCTGCAATAAATGGTCAGATTACACATATGAAAGAATTAAAATAAATTTATGATTTATTATCAGTAAAACCGTTTTTCTAGGAGTTGGAGAGTTGGAGTTAGCTTGGTGGTTAAGAGCACTTGTCTTGAAGAGTACCCAGATTTGGTTACTAACACCAACATAATGACTCATAACTATGCATAATTCCAGTTCCAGGGGATCCAGTGCCCTCTTCTGACTTCTGTAGACCCCAGGAATGCACATGGTATACATACATGAGGAGGAGGGGAAAACTCCTACACATAAAATAAATAAACCTAAAAAAAGAAATCTAATTCACTAATATTCATGTTAACCTGACTTTAAGGACTAAAATGTGAAAGAAGGTACCTACCTAGAAAGCCTTGGATCAGATCCTTGAAGCGGAAGTTGGCCTGTGCTCTAGGAAGTACCTACTGAAAGTACTAGAAGAGTGGGAAGACCCTTCCTCATCAGTCCCAAGAAGTAAGAGAGTTGTCAAGCTTCTTCTTTCTCCTGGAGAAAGAGGCAGGGAACTTCTCCGCTGTCATCTTCATCATTATTATCATAACCATCTTATGACACCAGGCCCACAGCCTTGGCTTGGAAGCCAACTATCGAGCCATTGATTGTGACATGAATCAAGAAACAAGAACTTTTTGAGTTGATAAATGGGAATCTAATGGAATAGTTGTTTGAAAAGGTGCTAAATCATACTCAGGAGATAAAAGGCAGGCATGCCAGGGCTGGGTCCTAGAGCAAGGCTGCAGAAGACTGAGCTAAGGGAGAAAGCAGAGGACAATGATGACAAGAAAAGTTTTCAAAGTCAGCAATGCTGAGAAGAGAGAGCTGAGCCTGGCTAGGGAAATCAAAAGATTTAAGAAAAAAAGAATATCTGGAGCATGAGCCCAGCACAGTCAGGGAAAAGTTAGGCCCCAAACATCCCCTCATTCTTCCAGAGGAGCATCCAAGGGTTAGTTAGGGATGTGGACTAGCCAAGCACTTGTGGCAACCACTAGACTAAATAGCAGGTGGCATCTAGAAAAAGAGTAAGCTCACCTGAGAAGTCTCCAAACACTCTTAAGAGGCTAAGAATAATACTTTTGAACAAATAACAACATGGCAAGGCTGAGCAGGAGCCCCGCTCAATATCAGAGCAATAATCTAACATGTGCAAGGCCCACAAAAGAAGAAAAGAAAGGAAAGGGAAGGGGGGAGGATAGGAGAAGAGGAGAAGAGAGAAGAGGGAGGAGAAGAAGAAAATGGAGGGAAGGCATAGCTATGCAATTGCTAAGGAAGCAGATACGACAGTCACACTGATTCCAGTCTGAAGCCTTTGGAAGGTTTAGATCATTTGTTCCTTGACTTATTATCTACAAAACCAGTGTTGGGCCAGCAAAATGGCTCAGCAGGTAAAGCACCCTCACCACATCTAATAGCCTGAGCTCACCCCACAGGACCCACATGGTGGGAGGACGGAAATGATTCTTGCGAACCATCCTCCGAGCATGATTTGTGTACCTGTGTGCTACATGTATACCTGTGGGTGACTCTGTGTGTGTGTGTGTGTGTGTGTGTGTGTGTGTGCGCACACACGTGCATGTGGTGTGGGGGCGTGTGGGTGTATGTGCGCACATGTGCCTACAACACGGAGAGACCCATGAAGAAACAAATAAATACAATACAAAAATTTAAAAACAAAATTTTTTCAGATCTCTCTTCTACTTCTCACACTGCACTCAGGCATACAAGGTCGACCCTTGGGACCTCATCTAGGTAATTACCTCCAAAGCCCCACCTCTCAATCTCGTTAGTGTAAATTTCAAGATTTACTTTTCCAAATCATTGTCTGGAGAGTGGTGACACAAGCATGTAATTGCAGGTATTTTGGGCAGGAGGATCACAAGTTGAGAACCTACCTGGGCAGTATAGTGAACTCAAGGTTAGCCTAGGTAACTTAGTAAGAGCCTGACTCAACATTTTAACAAAGCAGAAAGAGGCTTGAGGATATAACTCAGTGGCAGAGCGCTTGTCTAACATGCGAAATAAGGTTCCAGGTTCAACTATCAATAGTATTATTATAATAATAATAATAAAAGTAATAATAAACAATAATCAGCAACAGTATCTTTATGGGAAAGATAGCTTAGCAGCCACTCGAGGACACTGTTCAATTGTTTGATCCAAACAAAACAAAGAAGGATGATGGTGAAGTTAAGAACAGCTTCCCCAATTTAAAGTTAAAAAAAAGAAATAGTCATGGAGAAAGAAACGCCATGGAGCCACCAGAGACAGATGCTTGGAATTTTACCCAGTATTCACTGGCACGTGGTGATACACACATTACTAGAAATGGGTTAAATTAATATAAGGGTTAGCCAATAAGAGCTAATGAGCCAAGCAGTGTTTTAATGAAAAAAAAGTCATGATCACCATGTGATTTTTCCTATTAAGCTTATTTTTGGACTCCAAGCCCACCAGCTAAATAAACAATTGGGTTCCCATGAAGAGGAGCACCACACCATAAAGAAACATGTATTGATGATTCACACAGGGCTTCCTAAAGGGGTCCGCAGGCTTTCCCTGGGGTAACTGTACACTGAATGCTCAGACACCACAGAGCTGTCGGACACAAGATCGCAAGTGGCAGGGCATGGTTCGCCTTGAAGATCGGAGGCCCAGAATGACTTAGGAAGACAGGCAGCAAAGAAGTCTGGGAAAAAGATACAGGGGACACACACCCAGTGTGTGCTGTGGTATAAACACTCCCTCCAGCCATGCACCATAGCTGCACAAACAGGAGGGAAGTCATGGAGAGCAGAAGCCTGCAGGACTCGGTTCTCTCTTTCCACTGTGCATCTGGGGGATTGAACTCTAATCATCAGACTTGGCAGCAAGTGCTCTGAGTTGCTGAGCCGTCTTGCTGGCCTTGTGCTCAGCTTTTTTGTGGGGACTCTAAGTCAGTTCCTCTCATTTTGTGGTAAGCATGTTCCCAACTGAGCCATCTCCCCAGGCCCACTCAGCCATTTTGAAGTGTGGCATTTGTGCTAAGTCATGTTGTTACACACATCTCCACCACCCAGCTCCAGAACACTTCCATCTTGTCAGACAAAGTCTCCCCATGAACACTGCCTCCCTTTGCCCACCACGGACAGCCCCTGCTTGCACCCACCTGCATCTTGGCTCTAGGATTTTGACCCCTCTGCTTCTCTAAAGAGCTCACATAAGTGGACTCACAGAAGGTGTCTTCTTTTCTGCTTACTGGACTTAGAATGGTATTCTCAAGGCCCATCATGTTTAGCATGCTTTAGAATTTCCTTCCTTCCTCCTTTTCTTTTTTATGTTTGTGTGCTAAGAATGAAAGCTAAAAAACTTACACATGCTAGGTAGGCACTCTGCCACTGATCTACATCCCTAGCCATATAGACATACATGCATACATGTATACATACATACATACATACGTGTGTATTTCCAACACATGCATCTGGATGACACATCCAAACCACAGCAGTATACATGTGGTATATGTGTGTGTGTGTGTATAATTTTTCCATAAGACTCATCTGTACCTCTACACATATACATATATTTTAGAAATGCATTTATAATTACATTTTTTTTTGCACTGTCACTACTAATGGAATATCTGCCGGGGTTTTATATCTTAAAATGAAACTGCTTTAGTCATCCTTTCTTTGCCTGTTTATTCCACATTTGCTTTACTTACATGGGCAGTTTGGAAACATCTATAGAACAAGTATAAATCTAATGGGCATAAAAATAACCACACGGACCTCAGCCCAACACAGGACTAGTCAAAGGCACACAACATCAGAAGCAACCATGTTCCCTGACTATTGAGTGGCCACTGTGGACGTGGCACTAGGCTAGACTCTGAACCCAGTGCCTGCCTATAAGATCTAAGGCTGTAACAGAAGGGAGAGATGCAAACCAACCCTCAGAGAAGCACTGATCCGAGATGTGATTAGAGCATGTGTAAGGTACAGTGGTCATGGAAATGTCCTTGCCTTCCAAAGAGGGACAGTGCATTTGACTGTGCCCCACACAAATATCTGCTAACACAAAACACACATGACAAAGAGTCACGCTGAGATCTAATAACAACTATTTTTAATTTTGCCAAATCTGTAGAATATGCCCATTTGGATCGGGTATTGCCAACAGCCCTTATTTAGCAAATCCTCGTCAGCTTGTGGGTGCCGTTACTACTATCCTTCGAACTTTAATTTTTAACACATTTTCTGCCTCTAGTCTGCACCCCCCATAGACTTGTCATTTGCCTTTCAGTTTGGGGTGAAGGGCATCACCTGGTCATTCGTATTGCTGGGCTCTCCGTGCAATGGAGACATATGGCTAATATGACCTTAATTGTGTTATTTTGTTGTGCTCTGTTGCTATCTCATCTCCTGAATTTTCTTCATTCAATTACTGTCAAGTGCATTTAATTTCTTCTATTTCATGTTAGCCCTTTGCCAGCATTCCCCTCCCCATAGAGCCAATGTCCTGCTGGAGACACAGCAGATTTTCACTGCACACTGATGCAGAGATTCATGCTAAAGCCATATATTTTCTTTTATAGGAGGTCCAGTCAGGTACTATAAGAGCTGTTTTCTTCTAGCCAGTGTTTGCCTTCATCTTTTATTCAATATGCCCCGAGTCCATGTATACTTAATCGCATGACAATTTGAAGAGAGCCAGCATCTTCCAACAAAACAGGACAATCATCTGGATGTCAACAACTAATGACGGAATGCTGTTTACTTGTCCTCTCGCTGATAAAAACTATAACTGACATCTTAGTAGGAAAGCTGGAAGCATAATTAAAAGACCTAAAATACCTAGACTTCTGAGAAACAAAACACCATTCCATTGATTGTCCCCCACTCAACATGCAGTATCTGTGAGCTGCACATCCAGGGATCCAAGCAACTGTGGACCAGAATGTGCAAACTTGACTTCTCATCATTAGCTCCTACACAACATGAGAGACAACTGTTTACATGGCGCCTAAAGTGGGGTGGGTACTACAAGTCATTCAGAGGTTACTTTAAGTATATGAACAGATGCATAGATGCAGATTCGACACCATTTTGCAAAGGAGAGTTAAGCCTTTGCAGCCTCGTGTATCCACTGCAGTCCTGGGGTCACTGGATACCAAGAGATGGTCATAAACTCACCATACAGCTTCAAAAGTTTCCTGTCTGCCCCAGATATAATTTAAGACCATAAAGTTATTGAAAAAGACCATCCCTAGTGTACACTTCTTTTTAAACTGTTGTGATTAATTTATTTATCAAAGAAAATGGGCAGATTAATTCCTAACCCCAAGAAATCAATTTGGATTTTGTTTAATGTTTCAGCGTTCATTGTCCACCACTCTCAAGTGTTGGTTTCAAAAAGAGATCCACAGTTTGCAACTTCTAGGTTATGTTACACCTGCTTTTTTTAGTGTAAGTCCTAAATGTACCAAGAAACGAAACACGTTTTTAAAAACTAACACAACAGCTTAGTCCAGATCATGATTTTTATAATTTAGCTATTTAGGGGGAAAGCTATCAATTTTTTAAGTTAGCATTTTATCATGTAATTTTCAGTGCATGGATAACAGATTTCTTCACACAGATTTTTCCAAGGTGTATAGGCACTAAATTTGTCCACAAAGAATTTAAAGAGGGTATTAGAAGTGGACTTAGAATGCTGGGTGGCAGCTGGTCCGACATGACAGGCTTAAACAAATGTGCCAACGAAGCCCTTATGGTTTATTGGGTAATTATAGGACGAGGCACTGGTGCCAGCCAATCAAATTCCTGGGCAGCTACTTCTAAACCCACTTTCTCTTAAAGTAGATCATTAACAATGCACTTTGGTGGAGCAGCACGGCCCGCGTTCGACATAAATAGTCTATTTGCAAACTTAGTCATTTGGTCAAAGCGCAGCACATCAGTGCTGGTACAGTGAACAGTCACCTCTAGATTGCACGAGCATCTTCCATTAAAAGCCTTGCAGAGGGAGTGTTCAGACAGGAGAGGAATGGATGGGCTGCAATGGGCGAATGCCCATTCATTCCACCCATAAAGCCAAACGCTGACGCACAGAAGTGGGTCAATTCCATTTGTTTGCAGGGTTCTGAAAATTTCACTCCAGAGCTTATGTGTACAAAATAAATTAAACCCCCACCCACTTTTCCAGAAGACAAAAACCTTAAATTGAAAAGACAAGTCTTAATTTCTGGACGCTAACTGCCTCCACTTCACACTACCTAACTAATAAACAAAGAAGTGATCACAAAACTTTCAACCAGTTATCCAATATTAGGGCATGGAGGTTAATATTCTTAAATGGGCAGTTACCTTCTACCCCAAACTTCTAAAGGCTAGCTGGTTCCAAAGCCTGTCTCTGGGGAGAAAGAGTCCACTCAATTTCAAGAAAATGACGAACGTTAGGTTAGCCTGGGAAACTATTCAAAAGTCACAATGGAGCTGACATGAATTTGATGTTCATTTTCCAATAAGACATTGGTTTCCATTCCCAGAGTGGTGCAGATATCCAACCCTAGAAGTCAGGTTTCTGGCAAAGTATCTGTTCCTTGGGAGATGTACAAACATTAAAGAAAAAGGGCAGGAGAGACGACTCAGTGCTTAGCAGCACAGACTAGGATCCAAAGGATCAGGATCCCAGAATCCCACACCTCCACTGGGTAAGTCACAGCTGCCTCTCCAACTCCAGCTGAGGGACAGCCATCTAACATCTCTGGCCTCCACAGACACATACACACGTGCTAATACCCACATAGATATATACAAATACCTGAAATGAATTTTTAAACAATAATTTAAAACATGAGGAGGGTAGTTCAGCCTATATGTCCTCCATAACCAGACACAGTGTCCAAAGTGAAGAACTGGCCTGCATAAGCACCGCCCATCAATGCTGGAACCACTGCACTGGAGCAGGCCCCAGGAGCCTCACTGGAGGCAATTCCGAGAGCTGGATCTCAGAGGAGGTACCAAATACACAAAACATCAGGGGTTACCCAGGCTCCCAAGAAAAGGGCCATTTGCTAAGCAGTTTGTTTGCATGCCAGTATGTTAGCAGCCGGTTCTGACATGTTTGTATATACTAACTCCTGTAGACCTCACTCATAGCTATATGAAAACATCCATCACAGAGGCTAAACTCAGAAAGCCATCTAAAAGGGTATCTCATGTTGAAAAACAGAAATGTTTATCAGATGTGACTGAGCTCTTCCCCGCAAAACACCAGAAGGGAGATGGAAGGGCAAAGAAGAAATGAGTTCAGAGATGGCCATAACTACCACAGCAACTAAAGGATATATTATCGTGGACCCTGAGGAAGAGGGGACAGAAGCAAATGACTGGCAAGGATAACAAGTGTGTGGGTCACAGGAACAATGAGGCAGGTACCACTTCCCATTAGCATCTTCAATCCCATCTGAAATCATCATTCCATCTTCCAAGCAATAGATGCAAAGTTTACACTGAAGACAAAGCACCTGGAGCTGACTCACATCACCGGGCAGATTTTCTATTACATTTCTCCAGAGTGAACATCTGTCTTCGGGTGAGCTTATTCAGCCTCGGCCAAAAGCTCTCATATCCAGGCAAACTCATCATAATCGGAGGGCGCCGAACTGAAAGATGCTCTAAGCAGGTAAGAAGACCATTGGGAAATAGAATTTAATCCTGTAAGCTTATCCTGAATAAGGAAAAAAATGTCTCAGATGAAGCAGCATGAGGGAGCCTCTACGGCTCAGCAACCAGGCCCTTTTAAAAGATGAGCCCTCACAGCACCGCTGTGAGGAAAGTGACCTTCCCCTTCTGAAGCAGAGCCAGGTACCAAAGTGTGACTGACCTCTCGAAAGCACAAGACACTTCATCACAGAGACAGAAGAAAACTCATGTGCAGGGCTTATATTTTCACACGTGAATGAATGGTTTTTGCCGGCCTCAGTAAATATTGGCCAGAAGAGTAAGAGAAGGGATGTATCCAGTTCAAATCACTGTAATATTCTGAAAAAAAGGGGGGTCATAGCTGAGATCCCTACCTCCAAAAACAGTGAAGGGAATTAGATCTAGCAACAAGAGATTATGAAACTGAAGCTAGTCCTGGTCAACCTTCTTTCAAGGGAAACCTTTCAATTGGAAGGTTGAGTTTGGAAGCCATGGCAGCATACCACAGTGTGTATCAGTCCATTCTATTTCAATGAACTCCCAGGAGTTAGATTCTTTGAGAAGAATGCAATAATTGGAGATCATTGCCTTCTCCCAAATACCTTCCCCAAACCTTACCACACTTCAGGGACTTAGGTTCAAGGGATCAGTTCAGCTAAGAGAGATCTAGAGAAACCTATGCATGAAAGACATAGCCACTTGGAGCAAGTGTGAGCTAATAGCATGCCTTCTGTCTCTAGGGAACAGAGACACAGCTCCCCAAACCAGAGTTCTGAAATGTTTTATCAAGTAGTACATATGAAGAGAAAAATCTTGCAGAGTCTCTCATCTGTCTTTAAGATCTCCTTCCAACCACTTGATCAAAACTGATCTTGAGATGCTAATAGATGTTTATCTGAGCGGTGGTGTGGTGCACTTCCCAGAGAGCCTCTCTCTGGAAGGCACAGCTCCTTGGAACAGCACCACATTGGCCGGAAACCTTCATTTCCTGCAGAGCAGCATCCATCCAAGAACTACTCTCTCCAGGGCCACTATTGCCAAGAATAATACAGACAAACACGCTGGCATTCACAAACTTTGAAGGTAGCCCAGAAACTGACATGCTCAGAGTACTCACAGCGGAGAAAGACGTGCACCCCACTTCTTTGTCAAACTACCAGCTACCTAAGAGGTGCAGCTGGCCGCCACTGGACAGCCAAGACTGACTCAGCAAATAGCAGGTTCCTTTAAAAGGTCAGATCCTGCTCACAAAATCTGATTCTCCTTAGAATAGTTTCTCCAGGCATGAGTCTAGACCTTGCCCATGTCTCTTGTCTCTATTTGACTTTGTGACGGATGCTAAAGAAAATCCTCCTATAGTCTAGATCTGAAGTGTCCCTGGAGGCCTATGTGTTAAAAGGCTTGGTCCATTACCTGGGATGCTATTGAGAGGTGAGGACATGTCCTTGGAGGAGATATTGGGACTTTGGGGTGTTCTTGTGTGCACACTGCGGTGAGCACGCTGAGATGAGCACCTTGTTTGACTCCTCAGTTCTTGCCCTAATGTTCTGTCACAACACAGGACCAAAAGCAACAGAGCCAAGCTACCATGGGCTGGAACCTCTAACGCCATGGGCCAGGATAAATCTTTCTTCCTTAGAAGCTGATTGTTTCAGGTGTGTGTCACAATGATAGTCAGCTGACCAATACATATCCCCAACAGACCAAGAATAATCAATTTCAGTCTAAATCCAGCGAAATGTAGGGCTGGGTCTACAACTTGGTGGTAGCGTTCTTGCCTAGTATATGTGAGGCCCCAGCTTCAATCCCCAGGACTGTACAAATAAATAAATCTAAATGAAATTTACACACTTGATTAAACTTATTTGAACTTTACCTCACCAGCCTTTCAAGTGCTGGTGTGGGAGGTCCTTCTGCCTATGTGTTGCTTTTATTGCTTAATGAATAAAGAAACTGCCTTGGTCTGTTGATAGGGCAGAACGTAGGTAGGTGGGGAAAACTGGACTAAATGCTGGGAGAAGGAAGGCGGAGAGGGAAACACCATGGATCTGCTGCCCGGCTCCAGGCAACAAAGTGCCCTTGGGAAAGACAGCAGGGATGTGACCAAGAGTGCTATCTTCCCTCCCTGAACTTCTATCTTTTGTCTGTTCTACAAGTAGAAAACAGTATGCAGAAATTATAACAGTCAAATGTTAACAGGTGTTGTTATCATAGGTCCCCTACAATTTAATGGCAGGAGATCCTGGTTCAAACATTCTAATTACCTTCTACCTTGCTCAGTAACTACCAACCCTGAAAACACGCTAAGGATGTCGTTAGTGCCAACACCTCTTCAGAATCAAACAACTTGAGCCAGGCACAATGGTTCACACTTTGAATCCCAGCACTTAGAAAACAGAAGCAGGTAGATCTCTGTGAGCCAGGAATACACAATGAAACCCTGTCTCAAAAAAACAACACAAAAATCAAACAACCAAAAACAGAGTAAAACAACTTCTTCTGTGGCTTGGTGGCACACACCTTTAATCCCAGAACTCAGGAGGCAAGATGCAGGAGGATCTCTGTGAATTTGAGACCAATATAGATAAGTGTAGGCCAACCAAGACCACATAATAAGACCCTGTCTCAAACAAATAAAAAACTCTCTTCCAAGGGTAATTTTATTTTATAACACTTTATATTTAAATGTATAAATATTTCCTAAGTCATCTTTTATACACTAAGCTAATAATTGAGCTTAGCGCGCTGGAGAGATGGCTCAACAGTTAGAATACTTGTTGCTCTTGCAGAGGATCCTGTTTCAGTTTCCAGCACACACATGGTGGCTAGCAACCATCTATAACTCCGTTTCCAAAGGATCCTACCCCATCGTTGGCCTCTATGTGCACTATAAACACATGCACAGACATACATACAGGCAAAACACCCATACACATAAGAATAAATTTTTAGAAGATTTTAGTTTATAAATCTACTAGGTTCTAATTTAAGATAATTTTCCAAGTCACCAATGCCAGAAAGTGTCTTCTGTCACAAACTATTCTAGAAAACTATTTTCTCACATACTAGGCCAAGTCTCACAAACAAAATTAGTATGGATTTTATAGCAAAGTTTGAGTTAAGAAGATCGGCAAAACCTCAGGAATCATATTGTTGAGACCATGGAATCACACAGCCGTCAATGGAGGCAGAGTAAAATTAAGAAAGATGGGCAAGGGGAAAATATCTAAATACCTTTTAAATGAGATTTGAAAAAAGAGATGGAGAAGCAATGAGGTGTAAAAATAAGACAAAGATAACGTTCAGACTCCCTGATAAGCAAGCAACCGTCATTCACAATCCCGCAAGCTAGCGAGGCAGAGAGGCCATTAGGCTGTACCAGGACCAATGCTCCAGCTTCGCACGTTAATTACGCGGCCAAGTCTAGTCCTTGTCTGGCATACTGCTAGTTAGATTTCTAGTTTTCCATCTCACTGCCCTAAGGAATCATTTACGTTGGCTCAAGCCACCAGAGACTAATGGATATTCCCCACTCCATAAACCAGCAGCCACATACACATGTGTCTACGGCAAGGCTGGGAGGGAAACGCATGGACGGCTTTCCACAGCTCCAAAATCATCACTCACCATAAAATCAGGGCAAGCGGTATCTTCTTAAAATGCTGGTTACTTGAACATTTAGACAAATATTTGTCCGATCTTGTAATAATTTAGTAAAAAGCATCAAAAATGAGAAACCCCGAAGGATAAAATAATTCCTGTTATTGCAGTAAATTTGAGAAAACCTACTTTGGTCTTAATGGGGATCATGACATCCAGGGTCAGATAGGTCAACGGTTGTTTGTGGCATCTTCCTTCCAAAATGCCAAGTTTTGGCTTTTTGACTATTTGTCTGTACCTTTATTAAGCAATTTTTAAATAATACTCAGACTTTATGTTTAAAAAATTGAACTAGCATCAAAGGAATAAACAGGCAAAAAAGAAAGCTACCACCTTGATACTTTCCCTTTCAAAGAGGGCAAAAAAGTGTTAAAATTTTCAAAAACTTTTCATTTGACTGACTGAAATATTGAACTACCTATTAAAGTCGAGATACCAGATTTAACTCCATGTGTCAGTGATACCATCTTCAATCCAACTGAGGAGTCACAGCTACAGAAAAGAAGAGGCAAAATCCAAATCTTAGTACTTTTGAATTAGCTCCCAGTGCCATGAAATTTGGACAGGAATATAAAACATTCTCAGTAATTCTACCTTCTACATAGTGCTATTCAGATTTTTGTCTGTATATTTTTCCCTTTATATCTTTGCTCATCCTTTATCCCAGGAGCTGTATCACTGGTTGCTGAGCTCAGAAAAATGCAAAGACTGTGCTGGCTAGAAACGCCACCCTAGCCTAGAACCCTAGGCAGCATTCAAACGGGGCTGACAAGAGGTGAACCTAAAACTTAAAGGAAACTGAGCAGTGAGGTGACTATATGAGCTTTGACATTTTCTTAAATATCCTTGTAATCAAAAAAATGATTCAAGTAGAGTATGTCCACAACAAAAGCTGTTCCGGCTGCCCTGAAAGTCGCAGGACCACAACCGTCACCCTTAATGACCTTGAGGTGCCACTCAAGTAGAAAATGAAGGCTAAAACAAACTTATAAATTATCTGCCATAACACTCAATATATGCCCCCAACACACACGGGGAGGGAGGCAGGGAACTAACTTGGTAAAAGCATGGAGCTGTATTGGTTAAGGCATTTACAGATGTTTCTGTCCAATCGTTAGCTGATCAATAAACTAGCCAAATAGAGACATCTTTGGCTACACAAACTTCAGTTTTTATAAGGACTTTGCAAAATCGGTCTACAAATGTCATTAAAAAGCAAATAAGCAGCATGAACGAAAACTCCAAAAGAGAAGGGAATATTAGGGAGGAATGTAATGTCTATAGTTGCAATATTATAGTGTTGGGCACCCTATATTTCAACGAAAAGCCAATAAACCCTTTCCTCTCCAAGTTGCTATTGTTGCTCAGGGGTTTCATCATGACAGTAGAACCAAAGACAACAATATATACATTTATGAAATTATCAAAGAATATTTACATAAAAATAAATGCAATTGAATGCACATTTCTTTGTACATGCAGCCCTGTATTCTTTTATCAATACACACAAGCTTATTTTAAGCAACAATTATGTAAATTTTGTCTTCTTGTGCATGGACATCAAATCAGTTTTAAATAAATCGTAAGGTTGAATCCCTATTGCAGCAACATTGGCTCTATTGGAATAGTCTTAAATAAAGTCTTTATCATTTTAACAAGTGCCAGAATTTCTTTGGTTTAGCACCACATAAACAAAATCAGATAATTTTTCACTCGTAATATTTTGTGCTGAACTAAAAAGAAACAAGATAGTAATTTATATCCACATGGATAAATAAAGATCATCAAAGATTAAAAATTACAAAATTTAAAAAATAATATGTGTGGATTTTTATCTATAAATATTTTCTTAAACCTGATTTAGGAGACAAATAAGTAAAGTAGTAATTATAAAACAATATTGGTAGATTATAATGCACAGAGTTGTGTTTATGGAAATAAGTATCTAAGACAGAAAGTGAGGACACATAATATTAGAGCAAACTTTTGTTTACTATTGAAATTAGTCCATGCTAGCTTGAACTGGACTATTTTAAGATGTTAATTGTGCTTTCCCAAGATAACTAATAATGAAATAGCTCAAAAGCATATAATGAAGAAGAAATATCAAACCACCAAGCGAGACACTTATGAACACACACATCTACACCTATATACATATACCTACCAGAACCTTAAGATATATCAAATAAAAACATAAGGAGAAAAATAGAAAAATAAAAATAGACCCAAATAACATGATAGAAGATCAGCAAAGAAACTGGAGGCTGGAGCAAGGCATAAGCTGACATGCAGAGCACTTCACCCAGCAGGAGCAGACTACACATTCTGAAGAAGAGTTTATGTGTCTAGTACATTAGACAAGTCCTAGTACATTAAATTGGATGATTTCATGCTAAGTATGCTCCCTGTTTACAAAGGAATAATATTTGAAATCACTAACAGAAGAAATTTTAAGATATTTACAAAAACATGAAAGTTACACAACACGCTCACAAATAAGCAAAGAATAACTCAAGAAGGAAATTATGGGAAATTCTCTACAGTTAATGAGAATAAAATCTCAACATAGTAAAGCGTACAGCTGCCTTGGAGGCAGTGCTCAGAGAGCAGCTTACAACTGTAAATCCCTACATTGTTTGAGATGGTCTCAAATTAACCACCTAATTTTTCATACTAAAAATCTAGGAAATTGTGAACTAAGAAGATGGGTCAGTGGGTAAAGTACCTCCTCTTCATGCCTGACCCCCTGAGCTCAGATCCCTAGATCTCTCCTGCCCAGCTATAGGCCAGTCCACTCTTCATTAACCAATGAGAGTAATGCATATTTACAGTGCAAAGATTGCTCCACAGCATGTGAATCTCAGTGTTCTGCAGGTGATGCCTCAGAAGGGATGGGAGCATGGCAGACATAGCATGTCACCTTGGAAAAGCCTACATCAGTAAGTTGCTGGCAGATTGAGGGAAAATGCTATTAAACAAAAAAGAAACCAAGATTTGATGGTTTTGGAAATTTTTCAGCTTTTCCAGATTGCAAAATTTGCTAAAATTTAATTTATTCGCTGTTAAAGGAGAAAAGTCTGCATGTCTGGATGTATAAACATTAGCTAAAGCCTGAGAACAGCAAGAGGTCAGAGCCCTTAGTTACACATTGCAAAAAAGGCTCTACAAAAAGAGCAAGTGACTGACTTCAACTCCCTCTGTCTTCATGGCCAAAACCAAAATGGAAAAAAATGTGGAGGGCACCCTGTAAAAAGCTACTTCTCCATGCTTTTGACTCATATAAAAGCCCATAACATTCTTACAAATTTTCAAACTGCCATCTTGGACCCAAAAGAAAGGAAAAATGCAAGAAGGGCTGCCACAGACCCCAAATTCTCCAGCGATAGATGAGTGGAGAAAGCTACTACACCGTAAAAGAAAGAGGAGCTCAGAGTTGAACGGACTCCCAATAGTAGAGCTGGGCATTATGGGGAATTATTCCTGGGCCCTGGACCTTGATGGAGTTTGCCGGTTGAGCTTTTAATTACTTGGCACCTGTGACTACCTCTATTTCCTTCCATCCCTTCCCTTCCTGCACGAACACATTACACCTCCTGTCTGCTGTCTGACCTCGCTACATTTTGTCTATAAGTCATTTGTTTCTTCTTTTCACACAGTTGAGGTGACTTTTGCTCCAGGATGGATCATGGCCAGACTTTCTTCACACGTGCCAGAAATTATCTAAATCGTAAAATTTAGTACCATGAGTTAACGTATTTACACAAGACTATGGTTTATGTTGATACTGTAATGGATTAAAAATTAGAGACATGTCAACACAAAAGCCTGCACATGGATTTTCACAGTGGTATTGCTGATGATAGCCAAGAGCTGGAAACAGTCAAGTGACGAGCGGCATACCTGTGCAAGGGAATGCTAGGGGGAGAGAGAAAGGATGAGGCTTCTTGACATATGCCACAGCTGGGTGGAGGTTGAAGCACTGTGCTACTAAGGAAAAGAAGCCTGGCCAAAAAAGCTAAAATTGTTGCATGGTCCCATTTTCTGTGAGTTGTCCAGAACAGGCAGATACATAGAGACTAGAGGTTGTCAGAGGCTGCAGCAAGGATGACTGTTATTGCAAAAGGCTGCCAGGCCCTAGCACAACTGGTGCCATGTTAGAGGCACCATTCTGACCTTAAAACCCAGCACATAGGCCAAACACCTGCCAAAACAGGAGCTACCTCCTAATCCTTCACAGATTGAGTCCACAGTTCCAGGAAGGTCCCTAAATGCACTGACCTTTTTTTTTTTTTGAGTTCTGCAGCTCTGAATTTTGCGAACTGTTCTTGCTAACTGAAGTATGACAACCAGAATGTGGGTTTGTGCATTAAAAAAAAAAGAAACTGTAAGGTTTGGGGCTGCATAATTTGGGCAAGTTCCCTCTGCAATCACCGGTTGACATTAAAGACTTTCTTTTCAGCTTTAAGAGTGTCTGTGTGGTGGGAAAGAGTTCGGCTTTCAGAGCCAAGAGCCACTATGTCTACCTATCAGTTGTGTCTGCTGGCAAGTATCTATCATGACAGAGCATGCTCACTGTTGACATCCCCTCATAAAATGAGGGGTCGGGAAGGGACATTGGCAACCTCAGCTATTCCTCTCAGCCATCTGTATGCAACTCTGTCCTAAACACACATGGCCGTGGGGATCTCAGGGAGAGGCAGGAGCAGATAGACTGAAGAAGACGGACCAAGAGGGGCTCCCTCTGTGTGGCCATGGGGAAGTCATCATCCATGTTGGGTACAGGCTTTCCAAGGCTGGTACTTTATATAACCCCTCAACCATGCTCTATAAGTAAGCCCAATACACTCACTGGTTCCCAAGGGTGAACTGTAGAGGGCGCCAACTTTGTCATTGGTACCTTATGAGGAGGAACAATGCCACATGCTGAAGGAACATTTTCTGAGAGGATGACTATTACCAATAAAGTATGGACAATGGCCAAAGACACAGGAGTACTCTGTCTTTGAAAGGCTCACAAGGATGTTTTGATTTTAATTGTATTTGTAAATGGTTCTTATATATGTATTTATTTAAATGCGTATGTCTCATGTGGGTGGGTGGGGTGCCCAGTCCACAGGAGGTCAGAGGACCACTCTGTGGAGCTAGTCCTCTCTCTCCACCCTTAGAGGGTTCTGAGGACCCTATCCAGGCAGGCTGATGCAGGGACACCCTTACTTGCTTCAGTGGCCCCAAGAAAATTACACTTCAATAATAAATGTGTACAAACTGCTACAATCACATGTTTGCGTCCAAGAGTGTGCCCTCGACCTTCTTCAGATTTCTACATCTGTTCCCTAAATGCAACTTGAGATTTTTCAAAAGCCTCAGCTGTTCTGTGTAAAGACAGGTATTGTGTCAGGCATAGTGGCACACCTTTAATAAAAACACTCAGTAGGCAGAGAGGAAGGTAAATCTCTGTGAGTTCCAGGAGAGCCAGAGCTACATAGTAAAATCCTGGGGTGTTTTGTTGTTGTTGTTGTTTAAAAAGAAATTTAAAAAAAAACAGATTTTAAGGGAAAATGTAAAAAATGAAGAGGCTTTGTAAACACTCTAATTATAAATTTGCATATACATTACTAACTTGAACTTTTATATTTGTACAGTTCCAATTACAACATAATATCTAAGGCTCATAAATGAAATTTATAAGCACATTTTACTTAAAAGACACAAACATGGTAACTGTGTAATTAAAAATCTTATATTTAAATACTTGCAAAATTGTACTTTGAGAACTAAGAGATGCCTTTTTTTAGAATTTCTTCCATGAGTTCTATATCTTAAAAGGTCCTCTAAAATTGAAAGCAGCTTTGACATGGGATCTTCCAAAGCCAAGGCAAACTTCAGTTTTACTCGCTACTGTGAGAATTGTAAAATCTCTCCAGTCTCAACTGCCCATGAGGCCCAGGAGTCCATTGCGTAACTGAGAGTTCTCCAATCCTCACAGCTCTGTTTACCCTTAGGTGAGCTCTTCCGCTCCGAATACTGTCTACACCTCTGTCCTTCCAAGATCCCCTGCCACCTTTCTGAACTCAGCATCAGTTGACAGGTTTCATCTGTCTCATCCGGGACCCCCAGCTGCTCCCTCGCACATTCCCTCCCAGGGGCCTTAGATATGGACTTTCTGTTCTAGCTACTCTGCCTATTAGGCCAGTGCCGTTATCCATACTTTGGGCCTCTGTGCCAGCCTCTGGGAAGAAGAGATTTTGATAAGGACTGCTAGGTTCCTGGGTTAGTAGCTTTCCATCAGAGTCCCACCTGCTTGAGATAAGCTAGAGAAAAAATATATTCTGGTTTCCCATATGAGAGGCTGACCCTGATAATCCTGGGCTGTGAGAAGCCAACACATTGCAGTACAGTATGAAGGAGAACAAAGTTGTTCACCTCCTGTCCAGGAAGGACAGGAGCTTTGACCTAAGGAGTGGCTTATTTAAACAGCATGTTTTCCCCTAAGGTCTAATTACTTG
>LOEQ01001463.1:280989-308144 GCA_001685075.1 Bramus lutescens
ACTATGCTTGGCCTCTTAATATCTCCAGATGTTCCTAATTATTAACACCAAGGTAGTCACTAAGCCTTTTCCACACGGGCTTTGGAGGAACAGACTAGACATAAACTGTGAAAGTTCCCATGAAAACCTAATAAAATCATGACTACAAAAATTTTCTTTTGAAGTAAGGCTCGAGGAAGTAATTGTCTACTGGTAGTCAAAGAACCGTGCCTGGGTAATTTTCCGTTGAGTTAAATCTATCCACCCCCTATCTTGCATATAACAACAACCTGCTCAGCTAAGATCCTGGGACCTTAGGACAAAGAGCTACCGTGGTTAAGGGACTAATTGGGCAGCTGTTTACTGATCACCCCAGCACCAGAAAGTTGGTGGGCCTTGATCTTGGGATGAGAAACAGAATGCTATACAAGATTTAAAGTTCTGCCATTGTTAAAGTGCTGAGGATCAGTGCTGTTGAATGCTCAGCTGTAAGGGAACAGATGTATTGTCAGGTCCGGCCCAACATAGCCATCTGCGCTTGTGGGGAAGAGTGAGGACTGAGAAAGAAATAGACAAGAGCAATAGATAGTCAGGAGGGCATTCAGTAAATACAGAGATTAGCCTCGTGTTTATTTCTCATAGCCTTTATAAACCCCAATCAAAACGGAGGGGGAAGGCAAAAGACTTCTTTACCAAGATACAAAGAACAGACAAAGTAATTACCTTCTTAATACCCAAAACGCCAAGTAATTAGACCTTAGGGGAAAACATGCTGTTAGTAGCCACACCTTAGGTCAAAGCTCCTGTCATATCACCTTGAAGGAGCAGGAATAGGCCTGAACTCTCTGACCTTTAGTCAAGGTGAGATGGGTCCACTTCTGTGGGCTCCCACACTCTAAGATCAGACAGTGATATGAAAATGGGTCAGGAAGAATTAAGAGCCAGAAGAAGGTGTAGCCTGCTGTGGAATCCCGTCTTCCAGGTCTGACTTCTCCGTGCTCTTGACTCCACAGCAGCTCTGATTACCCGACAGGACTCACAAGACAGGAAGGATGTGTCAGGCCCAACCCTCCTGAGTAGCAGCTGTCTGTTGCTGGGGGCAGAGAGAGACATTTTCTTCACTGATAAATTGCCCATGAGCCTATAAATCATCCTCACCTGTGCTCCTGTAAGCAATCCTAATTAAACTCATGGGTCACCCCCAAAAGGGACATGAAAATAGAAGCAAGACTAGCTGGGGAGAGATACAATGGGCAGGAATGGAAGGAAACAACAGGGTGATGGGGGTGGATACGACCAAAAGACATTATACACGTGGATGAAAATGTTATATAGAAGTCTAACATTTCTATCACACATGATTAATGTGCGCTAAAATAGTTTATGAAAGTTCAACCATTACTTTTCAAACAAACAAGAAATTTCATATTCATTTCACTTCTGGGATGAGGCTCCGCCAAGAGGACCAGTGCAAAGAGAGATTGCGAGCATTTCCGTCAGTCTGTTTTCAGGTGCTCAAGCTTTCTCAAAACTGTCTTTTGTATCCAGACCCTGTCCCATCCGTCAGCTACAGTCACCTGTTAGCTCCATCACAAAATCTCCCTGTCATCTCTGGACAGCCCTGCGACAACTTCCAGAACATCAATTCTGTCAGTAACACTTACTTCTTACCAACCTACATAAAGCCGTATTAACTTAACCAGACCAGAAATGTTCTGTTTCTGTTAAGATCAACCTCTGGGCAGGCCTGTACTCACTCTGAGTTTTTCTGCAGGGCCCATGTCAAGGGCTTTCTCTCCCACTCCTTCTCTGATACCTCAGTGACTTGATCATGTCAGAAGCCATGATCAAGAATACGCACACGCACACCCACTTCCCTCAGTTAACACTCCATTAACTTTGAAGGAGAACTGCACCCAAGGTGTGCTTCTGCTAAACCTTAGCTGGCACATTCAGGTCAATCCTCCACCCCTCTGTTTATCCCACCTCTTTATAATGAGCTCACTAAGGCCTTCCAAGAGTGTCCTTTGCAGAAACTTCCTCCACCAAATGACTCTCTAAAGTCTCTGGTCACAGAACAGCCAACCTATCTCCCTTGAAGGATCCAAATATTTTGCTTTTCGTTCATGTTTGTCTTAGAAATCATAAAATCTTCTGACCACTGAGATAGATAGTGTGGCTGCTTTTGCTAAAATGTCTAAAGGGACTGGTGACAATGAGCAGAGGGGGTCACAAATTTCCACTTCTCTTGCTAAGTTTCTGGACTTCTGGTGATCAATGTCCCTGATCCGTAGGGTCAAGAGACAGTCAGTGTTTCCTAGGTTTGAACTCTGAGAGAAACTATCACTAAAGCAATCCTCAAACTTTTTGAGGGGAGCCGATTAGCAGCAGGAAGCCCAGGTGTGGGCAACATTTCCAGACGAATTCCTAACTGGCGGCAGCTGCATAGCAACTCATCTTCAGGAAGGCTTCCCCTCCCAGCTTTTGGGGTTGTAGGGCAGGAAGGCTTTGCTTGATGCACGTCCCTAGAGTCTAGCTCACAGGCTGGAAAAGAATAGCCATTCTGCAGTTACATAACAAAAGGTATGAAATATATATCCATTCAGCAATTATTAAATTTTGTGGCATTTTCTTAAAGTTCAAGTAAGTATGAGTTTATCCCTCTTACATATTTTTATATGAAAACAACTGGAACAACATTTTCTTGAAAAATAACGTTTTTGCTTTTAGGAATGGTGTTTAAAACCGTAATGAAGAAAAATGGGAGGGAATTTGCTGACGAGGCAGTATATACGCTACCAGGTATTTCCTTAGAATTGTCAGTAGATTGCAAAGGCCAGCCAGCTAGGGCCACAAAGCTCCCCACCCCATCACCTGACTTCAGAAGCAAACACGTCCACACACAGGAAAGAGTGCTGAGTTCTGCACTCTCATTGAGAAGCTGATGAATTCAGCTGAGAAAGCCTTCTGTTTCAAAGGAGCAGTGCACCAATGCAATTATTCTCGAAGTGTCGCATTTGAAGCCATCACACTTCACACAGTGCCAGCCACCCACTGCCGCTGAGACCCTTCTGAAGACAATGGCTGGCTATCAAGCATAATAGGACCAGACACAACAAACAAATTAAAATGTGTGTCTTTGTCCAGTGGTACTGTTCCAAGGACGGTAACTGACATGGTAATTAATGTCTGGGAACAGCCGCTTTGAAGATTAAAGAAAGTGATTATTTTGCCCTGTCAATGGGCAGTCCTACCTTAATGGGCTGAGATGTTTGCATTTTAAGTTACATTTCTATGAAATACTACAGATGAAAGAAGGCTGTTAAGAAAAATTTACTCGGTCATAAAACAGAGGACTGTTTCGCAGTATTTAGATAATTTCAACCTGCCACTCAGAGCACTTTGTTGCTGCTTATGTGACGTGGAGCCAGATCAAAGCCTTGTCAATGCCGAATCTGACTCTTAAACAATTTGATTACAAAGAATGAGACTGATATGTACTTGTCTTGTGAGAGAGAGGGGGGGGACATGGACGGTGTTCTTATATTTAAAGATGTATTGTCAGTTTCAGTGGGAGTGAGTGTCAAAATGTCTGTGAAAAGGAAGTCCATTGCCCAAAAGTCAACATCTATTTAAAACTAACTGTCCCCACTGACAGACTACATGATGAGCTCTGGTGACCAAACTGATAACATCCCAAAAGGATTCACCTGTGTAATTTCAAATTTTCAAATCTTTGTTTTTCTTTTGCCATTTTTCGTGCAGATGGACACATAGAGGCAGAGGCCCCCACCAAAAGCTGCATACTTGTGGAGGCCAAAGGTTAATGTCAGGAACCATTCCAAATCAGTCTTCCACCTTACACAATGAAGTAGGTTCTCTTTGTCCAAACCCAGAGCTTGATGTCATGGCTACCTTTGTGACCCAGACTGAGGATTCTCTTCTTCAATCTGAAGATCTAATTACAAGTGGACTGCCACTCCCACCTGGTGTGAATCACAGGTGGCCTGCCACTCCCACCTGGTGTGAATCACAGGTGAGCTGCCACTCCCACCTGGCATTCATATGGATTCTGAGAATCCCAGCTCCAGCCCTCAACCACTGAGATATCACCTTAGCCCAGACCTTAAGGACACTTTAGACCTGGTCTTGAAAGCTAATTCTCACAATGAAAGAATATCCTATTACCCCAAGAGATTTACTCCTTGACACATGAAGCCAACTCCTTTGTACGATATATATGGTATGTGACCCAGAACCACCTTTCCTTCACTTCTAAGAAACTCATGATCAAGTTATAGCTTCATACTGACCTCAGCTTGACACTTCAGCAAGCCTGGAAACCAACAACTTGCTTCCCACACAGTCACTTAAACATGTTCACTCTCCCAGCACCTTAATTTGATATATACTATCACTTATAGGATCATTTTTCAAGTGATGGGACAGAGAGGGGTTTCCTGGGGTCTCGGGAGGGAAGAGTAAAGATGACCACGGCCTGGAATGGTTCGTGAGAGTTCACTGAAGGAGTGGCTGCCTGTGTCCATGTGCACTAGCAAGAAGGAGTACTGTCCATGGTCACAAAGAGAAAGCTGAAGCCCCCAGAGCTCAGTACAAAGAAGGATACTGTGCCAGTGACTGGCTGAGACGGTCATCTCCCCACCAGGAGCCAAGTCCTACTCCCTGCTCCACCACCGGAAGGTACCATAAGAGGTGATAACATATTTGAAACATTTGTGACATTTGCCCCTTACTTGAAAGAAAATGACAGATAGATTGCCCTCTAATGGATCAAGACCTGATTTCGGACATCTCACCTGACCGTCACCAGAGTGGCCTTGCATGGTTAGGGTTTGTATTAGTTTGTCGTCTATTGCTGTGATAAACATCATAACCAAAGTAATTTGGGGAGGAATGGATTTATTATATCATATAACTCTCAAGTTCAGTCTCTCATTGAGGGAGGTTGGGGCAGGAACTCAGTCAAGCACCTGGGGCAGGAGCTGAAGCAGAAGCCATGGGGGGTGCTGTTCACTGGCTCGCCCTACTTGGCTTACTCAGTCTGCTTTCTTAGACCACCTAGAACCGCCTGCCAAGAGGTGGCACCATCCACAATGAGCTGGGCCCTCCCAAGTCAATCATTAATCAATAAAATGTCTCCGCAGACTTGCTATAGGTCAATCTAATGGGGCATTTCTATGTTAAGATTCCTCAAGGTTCGTGTTAAGTTAACAAAAAAACTAACCAGGACAAGGTGATTACAGAAATTCTTGGAAATTCTGTCCTAATCCCCAGCCAAAAAAAAAATCATTGAAAGAGGTTTTTGTTTTTATGAAAGGCAAGTTTAGTGGCTCAACAAACAATTCTTAAAATCAAACTTTCTGGCACAAAACACTCAAAAGACATTCTAATTTTATACATAGTGATAAGAAAGGACAGTAGGGTAACATTACAAGTGTATGTTTTTCATAATTAAGCCCTTATATTTACATAAGCACAGAAAACTTTGTACATACAGTAAAAACACTAAAATCATCACATTCAGTATCTGAGTTAAGGATCTGAGCTGAGGTTTTCAAGCAGTGTTGCTGGCTTGGGCTGCCAAGGTGGCTCAGGGGAAACTCAAACACATCACATGTTCAGAGCCAAGGCCGCAGGAAGTTGTATGACAAGGAAGCACCACCGGAAAGCATGTGATTCGCTACACATTTGATCTGGTACTAGTATTTGGCTGTTATATGTTTAGGAAATATTTGTAATTGCCAATTATTTTCAACTCCCATATTCAGTCATGTGACTTTATATGAAATAAAACCTACAATTTGAGAAACTGGCTGTGGACGAAGGCTTTATTATGTGGCTTACATAAAATGGACAGGCTATGAGTGAGCCATGACAATAAATAATGGGTGATGTCCCATGTTTTAAGCAAAGAAACCCAAATTGATAAGGGTAGAATTGCCAGCATACAGGAAGCCCTTGATTCCTAGCTCTACCTCAAACAAGGCATAGTGGTGCATGCCTAGAATCCCAGAACTTAAGAAGTAGAAGCCGGAGGATTAGGAATTTGAGACCAATTCTAACAACTAGCAAGTCTGAGGCCAGCCTAGACTTGAGACTCAAGGAAAGAAAAAGATGGAAAAGGTATTCCTCCCTGGGAGCTCCTCCTTCTTTCCTTAACAAATCTGAGTATATTCTGAAAAGAGGAAAGTGTTTTAACTGATTGACTGGATTTATATTTTCTGATAAAAGTAAATAAAAGTTCCGAATGATTAAATCTACATAAAAATTTAAAACAGAATAGGAAGCATATTTTAATGGATAATGGCTGTTATGCCCCATGGGGCTCCAGTTACATGGGTGCCATCTCTCCAGGAGGGTTATGACATTGGGGCTTGATCTACTTATCATTTTGAGAGCATTCAAATGCAAGATGTGGGGTTTCCTGGAGGGGGTGGGAAGAGAGCCTGCAGTACGGAAGCCGAGACGATTCTTCTCAACTGCTTGCCAGAAAATAAGCTCCAAAATATTTACCCATCATGAAGCGCGCAACTGAGAATGAAGCATCTAGACAGGGATGCTCCTTCCCCATCTCAGTGGCATGGGCAAGACTCTCAGAGGCAGACGGAAATGACTATGGGGCAAGGAAATGACTTCATCAGAGATGTAAGGCTAACCTGCAAAGCCAACATCCTCTCCCATAAGGTTGTGTGATAGAAAATCTTTATTTACAATATTGGTTTCAGTGATCATTGCATTAATTAGAACCTAAAAGTCACATTTGACATTAATCTTTACTTAAAAACTCTGCATCCTGAGGCACAGCAGTGGTAGGCGGAAGCAGCTAATCAATACCATGGGGATTCTTGTAACATAGAAACTAAGAACTTGGCAAATAAATGGATTTTCTGTCTTGTCCTCTAAATCAATAGGTCAATTGGTTCTGACTCCAAGTATTCAATGTATATTAGACTTAAAAATAATAGACTCTTTTGGCCTAGTTGTACGATACTTTTCCAAATAAGTAAGCTATGTCTGTGTGTTATTGGAGACCAAAAAAGAAAAATCTAAAAATAATTGACAGGACAATTCAATAATGAAAAGATGGGATCATTTCCACACAGTATCGTACAGATGCTTCTGTCTGTTTCTGATCCTCTCAGATTCTGCTGTAGCTCTTGAATCTTTTCTTTGTCCAGGTCAACATAATCTCCAATAGTATTCAAATAATTAACTAAATATATGTCCACTGAGTAGCAATTTGTGTGGCAGGCACTACTGTACATATTCGGGAACCCAACTGAAAACTTACTGCCCTCAAGAGTTTACATTCTATTGAGAGAGACACACCAGCAGGAAACAGTCATAAAGGCAGTGGGTTAGGTGTTAAATTTTGGGGGGAGGGGGGAGTAAATAAGATCAGGAAGATCAATACTGCGCTGTTACCGTGCTAAACCTTCTGCCCTGGCTGAAGATGTTTTCCTGGTTTAAAGCCTCTACTGCTCTTGCATAGGGCAGTTTCTAGCCCCTACATCTCAAGACGCCCTGTAACTTCAGCTTCACACGCACACGCACGCACGCACGCATGCACGCAGCCACACATGCACACATACATGCACACAGTCTTCAGAGAGGTCAAACCTTACCAGATGTAGAAAAGAGAAAGAACTTGACCAAGTAAATGCTCTAGGGGGGAAACATTCAAGGAAGAAGAAAAACACAGAGGAAAAAGCCCAAAGCCAGGAGTGTGTGTGAGCCTTCATCTATCTGTGGTTCCTGCTGTTGTTACTATAACAAAGCATCCTCGATTGGGCAATTTATAAAGAACTGAAGTTTTCTTGGGGTTCAGATTCTAGGAGTTGGGGGACAAGAGCATGATGCTATGTTTTTAGCAGCTGTTTTGGGTAATGTCACCCGGAGGAAACAAAACATGGTCTTGGCCTTGTGAATACCACACAGCTCCCTTGATAATAAGGACCTGCAAGAAGTTTATCCAACCCTCTCAATGAGATAAATAGCCCTCAGAGCTGTTCCTCTCAACATTGTTATCCTAAAAGCCAACTTAGAGTTCGTTTCTGAGTAATTGAGGCAAACTCCCTGGAGATACAGCATCTCCATACTCCAGAACAAGAGGAATTTGCCCACTGATGTGGAGGGACCAGTCTGGTTCTTCTGTTTCCCAGAGCAGGGCTCAAGTCAGAAATGCAAGTCAGACCTACCCTGCCTCCACCATCCATGGAAGCATCACATCAGTTTTCCATCACCCATTCTCCCCTAACCCTTTCTGACTTACTTTGCACCCTTAATTCTGGTAGAAATTGCTGAAATATGGACTAATCTGTCTTCCTTTCCACTGGCTTTCAAATTGGCCGCTGTGACTACAGATCTCTCAGAGGGACTCAAGAGCTGTTAGCATTATAGGGTTGGGAGAAAACATTGATCACCCTGGTGTTAAAGACTTATCAGAGACTGTTCCCCAAATTAATTATTGTTGGTTATTATTTCTAGGTGTTATGATTTCAGGTCAGATCTAATCTACATGAGCAGTAGAAGAAGACAAGATCTCCTGAGTAAATTGGGAGCATGGGAATCATGGAAGAGGGTAGAAGGGGAGTGGGAAGAAGGGAGGGGAGCAGAGAAAAATATATAGCTCAATAAAAACAATTTTAAAAAGAGGGAAAAAATATTTCAGATCGGGTTATTAGTTTTTCATTTTCATAAATAACTTTTTATACTGTTTGGTTTTTTAATATTATATATGTAATAAATAAAATCAGTGTCTAATTTAACTGTTAATCACAATCTCTCTTATAGGGACCTTGACCACCTATTTGCCAACATGTGGTGGTTTGAATGAGAATGGCCCCCATAGGCTCATAAGTGTCCCCCAATCCAAAGATGAGTGTATAAAGCCATCAGCTCCTTCTCCAGCACCATGCCTACCTGCCTGCTACTGCACTGTCCACCATGATGTTATAGATTAACGCTCTGAAGCTGTAAGACAGCCCCCAATTAAATGCTTTCTTATATAAGCTGCCCTCACAGCAATAGAGCAGTGCCCAGGACAGGGACATGCATTATGTTACTGAGGGAGAGAAGAGTGAGCTCTAAAAGGACGCTGTCTTTCTCTAGAGAGGAAAACCCTAAGATAGACATCAGATGCTGGTGACGACTCTGTGCATGTGTGTGTGTGTGTGTGTGTGTGTGTTTTATTTTCATGCATGCACATGTATACATGGATGTACACCTCTGTGCATGTATGTACAGAGGTCAGAAGCAGCAGGATATCAGGTGTCCTCCTCGGTCAATATCCACCTTGCTCTCTGAAGCCAGTTGCTCACTGCACCTGGAGTTCACTGACTGCTGAGCTCGCTGGCCACCTGGGTTACAAGTGCACACTGCCATGCCTCGATATTTACATGAATGCTGGGGATCAGAACCTGGGTCCTCACATGTGCACAGCAAGCGCTATACCTGCTAAGCCATCTCCCTCACCACTTGTGTGTTTCTATCTCATTACATATTTTATTCATTTAATGCTTACTATTTCTATAATTTGTTTAAAAACAAGCAATACTACTGAGACAGTGTGCCTGTTCTAATGGGAGCTCACCAAATCCAGCTGGACTGGTACTGAATGAGCATGCGACCAAACCGTACTCTCTGAATGTGGCTGACAGTGGGGGCTGACTGAGAAGCCATTGATAAAGGCNGGAGAGGAATGGGAGGAGGGGAGGAAGTGTAAATTTTTGAATGGAAAAAAATAAGTAAATAAATAAAAAATAAAAATAAAAAACAAGCAATACTTTTCACATTTAACATATTCATTTAAAAAAAACTAGTCTAAGCAAGCTAAATAGTATCAGCTATTTAGATTGAAGTTAGATTTCCTCACCTGATCAAACATACTCATTCTTACCTCTTTGGTTGAATTTATTTATTTAGTTACTTCTTTGGGGGAGCACAGGGGCAAAAGTCCCCAAGCTTGACAACAAGTGACTTCACCTCTTGAACCATATCGCCAGCCAGAACTAGTGCCGTTGATGTAAGCGGCTGCCTTACACCCTACTGCATCTGCAGGCCCCAGGGAAAGAAGAAAGCATTCACCATGTTGCTCTTGATTTGTCCCCAACATAAGGGGACATTTGGAGGTGGGGAGTGACATTAGGAAAGGCGATCTAGCAACTCTACCGCTCTTCCAAATAGCGAAGTAGGTGGAGGCCAGAACCATAAGCACCAGCTTGGCGATGCCCCCATTTATCATTCAGTTTCTCAATGTTGTTTACTCGTGTCAGCTTTCGCTGCTTACACTTTGAATATCGCGGGCCTGGAAGCTCACCATTTCCTCTATTAATGGCACATTTCATCTTTTCCACCTCTCCTCTGAGATTGGGTTCACTTGCTCATAACTTTATCATAAAGGGTTAGCTTATGGACCTTATCTTATGCTTGTTCTTAGGAGTTCTGGCCAGGAAAGTGCTCCTCAATGAGCCCTCGGTGTCTTTATTTTATATCTCAGCCATCTTCCTAGTCAATGAGCCCCCTAAAAGATTAATGTAGTTTGAACTTTTATAGAGGAATATCATTTGTGCACTGTCATATCGAGCACAAATGGCGATGCAGTCACAGCTCAGTAATATTCCAGCATATTATTTCCAAGGCATTTGAGAGTTTAAAGAATTATTGAAGGGCATTCTGTAATCATCTGATAATAAGGCAGAGAGCACTGCTGTCTATATATGATCTCAGCAAATGGAATCTCTGATAATTTCAGTGCACAGAGCAAAATAGTTGGGATAGTAACCCTGACAAACTACCCTTCTGGAGGAAAAAGGCAAGATACGTTTTGATAAGACTTTCAAAAAGTATTGATTAGGAAGCCCAAGGAATTGATAGGGAAGTGTTGAGAAACTGTCTTCTCACACCCAACATGTGCCCTTGATCCTGTGGCAGGAGGTCACAGTCTTCTCTCGCCTGCTATGTGTCTGCAGAAGCTGCCAAGCTGCTTAGGATCCTGTAGCCTAATGAAGACATTGGGCATGATGAAGAAAAATGAATGAATTAATACCATTTATGGAAAAACATAACCTCAGCAAAGCCCACGTATTTGCTGAGAACACGTCCTGACTTCTAAAGCTCTCTAAAGAGTGCAGCTGAAACTATTTTGAGGGTTTTTTTAACATTTGAATTTCCAGACATGTTTGAAAGGATAAAGTGGCCTTTTTGTTCTCAGCAGCAGTTAAAGGTTTCTGGATGTGCGCTAATCAGAGTAGGGGAGGGGGACAGAGAAGAAGAGAGGGAGAAAGGGAAGGAAGGGGAAGGAGGGAGAGAGAGACAGAGACAGAGGCACAAATGTTCCCACTCCTCCTCCAGCTCTGGCCAGACTTCTCTACAGAATTACTCACTCTCCGCAGCTGTGGCATTTCCATCTCTGGGTAATGAGAACCCTGGGAGAAGAGATGGCTCTTATCTTCCATCTCCAGAGCATGGAAGGTATATGCCATTTGGGGAACTAGCTTATTCAAGACACATCACTGCTTTTTCTGCTTTTTGGACAGGATTCTCTAGAACTACAATTATGCTATGGAGATGTTTTGAGAATACTCAGTTATTTATGATAGTGGCTGCTCTCCTGTGCTCTGTTTGCTGATGGCTACTGCACTGTTCTTCCTTGGAGCATCTGCTGTCTGCTCTTTGTCTCCAGTGACCAAACAATGGCAACCTGGCAGCAGACGGCCCCTGGCTATTTTGTGGGCACCATCTCTTAGTTTATTTTCCATTGCTATGATTTTAAAAAAAAAAAACTGACAAAGAACAAAATGGTGACTTAAGGAAGAAAGGGTTTACTTCAGCTCACAGTTAAAGGTAAAGTCCACCATAGCAGGAAGTCCACACTGCAGGACCTTAAAGCATATGGTGACATCACATCCACTATCTGGAAGCAGAGAGGAAGGAAAGCACTGTGGCTCCTAGTGCTCCATCTTTACAGAATCCCGGCCAAGGAACAGGTATCACTCACCTTGGGCTAGTCTTCCTACACCAGTTGATAGAAGAGTTTATTCCAGACATTCCCAGAGCCCATCTCACAGGTGAGTCTAGATTCTGTCAAACTGACAGGTAACCCTAACCATCACCATCTCTGTGATTTATTAGGGGAATGAGAAATTATTTCAGTAAAAAATTTGGTGTCTCCTAGGATTTGTGAAAGCAGTGAACAGTCCATGCTGATCACAAAGCTTTATAAACTGTGGTCTGAGTACAAATGAGGTGTAAACTAAGAAGAACACAAAGGCCAGAATAGCTTATGTGGCCACTGGTGACACAATGACATGCCAAAGCTTCCTTTTAGAATTCTAAAAAGGACCAGGAAACAGCTCAGAGAGTCAACTGCTGGACACCCAATCTGAAGACCTGAGTTCAAATCAGAACTCATACTCTGGAAAGAGAAATTTGACTCCCAAAAGTAGTTGTGTGGCCTCTACATTCATGCACACAAATAAATAAATTCAAAAAGTGTTAAGCGATGCGCTTTAGTGATATTCCCAAAGCACAGAAATCGCATCATATTTAGCACCTTGTATATAATACCATTTTTTTCTTGGAAATCTTACACCTCTCCGTGACTTTCTAAATTGAGTACAAACAAGCCACATTTTCTGTTCCCCTGCCTGGGTCCCTCTTCAGGTGGACCAGTGGCCCAGGCTTAATCCTAGCACCAATGTGATAGATCACAGGCACCTGTAACTCCAGTTCCAGGTGATCTGACATTCTCTTCTGACCTCTGTCATCATGCATTCATGTGGTATACAAAAATACATGTAAGCAATGCCCATCCAAGCAAGAGATATAAATGAATAAATCTTCTCAAAAAATAGTATAAAAAAGGAAGAGGAAGCCTGGTCCTGAGAATACCCTCATCTTAGCCAACATCACCAACATCATTGTCTGGGTTTATTTTGAGACAGGGACTCATTCTCTAGCGTCCTGAAACTTATGATATAGCCCAGACTGGACCTAGAACCTACTGTGATCCTCCTGCCTCTGCCTTACCAATGCTGGGATTAAAAGTATAAGCTACTATATCCAGCTTTGGAGATCAGTAAACCTCTAAACCAAGCCCTAAGCCTGACTCAGCTTCATTTCTCAGCAACATAAAATGATCAGTGTGTTTTGTTAGAAGGAATAAGACAGGCTTTCAACTATCTAGAACAACAAAATGTACTATCAGCTACACAGACTCAGAAAAGAAAAAAAAACTGACTGTACCTGTGAAAACACAAATCAAGAGATACACTATCAGGAGTAGATCAACCAAAACTAGGAATGAATGGAGAAGCTCTATAGAACCCCACTAGTCTGTAAGCTGCAAGAGGGGGCCCACAGGCTGTAAGAATGGGAGAAAGGAGAGGAATGCTGTGAAAGTCTTCCCTCTTGTCAGAACAAGTCTGCTGCACTCAGGAGCTCAGCAGCTATGGTTACCCGCACAAGACCTACACAAGATCAAGCCAACAAGATTGGTCAGTCTGTAGCCAGCATTGATTGGTTAAGTCAAGGGGAAACATGGAGGATGAGGAAGAGGGCTTGTTGGGGGGAGTTTGAAAGAGTGACAGTGGGAAGTTGGGGTGGAAATGATCAAAATACTTTGCATATATGTAGAAAACTGTCGAAGAACAGGTAAAAAGATACTCTAAACGGAAAACTAAAAAATACATTTTTAGAGATCAAATAAAAGCGTTTGTGAGGGTGACTATAATTATATATAGTATTTTTCATCAGGCCACCCAGCTTCTATGACAAATGGGCAAGTAGATAACTTAGAGCAAGACACAATGCCATCTTCTGGGCTCTGCCTGCAAAACTGCTTGATTATTCAGTGATATATTCTGACTCCGAACAAAACCAGAACTGAGAGCTAGGCATAATTTTCTCTTTCAGTCAGCGTCCAAACAACAGACTGCAAGAACTTAATTTCTAGTCTCTTGACAGAGTTGAGGGCTGTCAGCTCTCAAGATTTTAAGCATTTCAGTCAAGCGACGGCAGGCGCTGTAGGCGTGGGAATTGTGTTGCCTTTGGTTTTGTTGTTTTTGTTGTAATAGCTGCAAGATATCTTAATGTTCGTAGACTGTCCTCGGAGAACGTCTACAGGTGCTCCCTGGCTGTGACAGTCCAGGACTGGCTCCAGGCCAAGAATCTCCAAGGGCCTCACTTGGAGCAGTTGCAGTCTTGGGGACTGGCCTGAGGAGATCAGCGAGCACCAAGGAGCACTTGGGAATTGTGCCATGAGAGGCTGCTTTGAGAGAGATGTGACAAGATTGAAAGAATGGCTTGTGACAAAGGCAACTTGAGATAAGGGGATCAAGGCTCTCCATGGAGTTACGGGGAGGACTTTGCAATTCATTACAGGGCTTGAGGGAAGGGAAGCGGTGCAGTGATGAGTGACATTCTAGGATGGCTCCCTCCTCCCTCCACCTCTCACACACACCTAGTACGGCCCACAGTAGCATCAGGTGAATGGACTGTTCTGCCATAATTCAATTGTGTTAGATGGCCCAAGCAACTCTACGAAAGGAAGACACAATCCAATGACCAGGGAACTTTACAGTTGGATGTTCCTTTATCTGGCAACACCAGAGGAAATTCAAAATGTGGAATGTGAAAAGACCCAGTTCACCACTGTAGGCCTGAGGATGAAGAACTACAGGCCAGAGAGTGTGTATAGAACCTGAGAGCTGAGAACAGGCTCCTCTTGACAAGTAAGGACATGAAGTCATAGGCTTGTAACTGTAAACACTCAAGCCTAGTAGATATCCAAATGAGCTTAGAGGCTGATTTTCCCACAAGTCTCCAGACAAAAGCTCCAATAACTACCCCTTGATTTCACTACGGCTCCATCTGAGCAGCAAACTCAGCTATCCCTCACTAGACTTTTGGCCTACTTCTGACCTGCTGAACCAGGGATATCTAAAGAAGTATTATGAATCAATTGCTACTCTTGCAGGCCTCTAACCTTGTGCATGGGCATGCACCACCACACCTGGCAATATGCTATTTTTTAATAGCAGCTTTATATTCATATCAAAACTAAACAAAAAATACACAGAGGTGCCCTAAATCCCCTGCCCCACATGCATAGCCACATCCAAGTTCCCAGGGTGGTATGTTGGCACATCGTTATTACCTGAAGTCTACAGTTTAGATTAAGGGTCACATCTATATTGTGCATGATATGAATTTAGACAAATGTCGTGTATCTGCCATTATAGATTCATCCTGAATAACCACACTGCCCGAAACATGTGCTATGTTCCACCTACTCCTCTGGAAACCACTGAGTGTTGCTGTTATTATTTTCATTTGTTCTTTTTGTGTCTCCCATAGCTTTGCCTTTTCTGAAATGTCACTTTCTTGGAATCGCATAGTATCTGGCCTTTTCAAATTGATTTGTCACTTAGTGATGCTCCTCCACATCTTCTGTAGTTGATAACTTATTTCTTTTGAAAGATGAATAATGCTTTATAATCTAGTTGTACTTGTGGAAAGACATTTCAGTCGCTTTCAAGTCTGGACACTGAAGAATAAGGTTGTTCCTTCCAGGCAGTTGGTGGCACATGATTTAATCCCAGACCTCGGGAGGCAGAGGCAGGAGGATCTCTGAGTTGGATGTGATCTACAGATCAAGTTCCAGGACATCCAGGACTGTACAGAGAAAACTTGTCTTGAGAAACAAAAACAAAACAACAACAAAAAGAGTAAGGTTGTTCCATAGCCAGGTGGTAGTGGTGCACACCTTTAATCCTAACACTCAGGAGGCAGAAGAAAGTGGATTTCTATGAGGCCAACCTGATCTACCGAGTGAGTTCCAGGACAGCCAGGGCTATAGAGTGAGACCCTGCCTCAAATAAACCAAAACAAATGAAGAGAAAAATTATTGCAGCAGTTTTCACTCCCACCAGCATGAATTCCTGATTCACTGCACCTTCGCCAGCATTTGGCATTGTCAGTTGGGTCATCCTAACAGGAGTCTAGTAGCCTCTCAGGGCTATTTTCTCTCCCGATGTGATGTAGACCATGTATGGGAACTATTGAGCTTATGTTCCAATCATTCGTCCACATATTGCTTGGGTTCTGAATGGGCCACCACATCTTGTTGGATCCTCATGTATTTTGGATAACTGTCCTTCACTACATCATCTGTTGCAAATGTTTTCTCCTCGCCTGTAGCTTGCCTTCTAATTTTCCAGGTACCACCTTTCACAGGACAGGAGCTTCACATTTTAATGAAGCCTGACTTGTCAACGTCTGTTTCATGGACTTGTACCTTAGGTAAGCTGCCCAGAAAGTCATCCTGAAGGTTAGCAAGGATTCTCTCATCTCTTATTTTCTAGGAGTTTGATAGTTGTGTGTATTATCTCTAGGCCTATGAGCCATTTTGAGTTCATTTTTCACGGTGGATATAAATTCTGTGTCTAGATTTATTTTTGTATGTGTTGTCCAGTGATGCTGGCACCATTGTTGAAACACCAATTTTTTTTCATTCCCCTACTAACTTTTATTGGAAGCTGACTGCCAATATGTTAATGCACAATTGTTCCTAACAATAATAATAAATCTCCCTAGGACCTATGATGCGGTCATTTCACATAAAGACCAAGTGATAGTGTTGTTTTTATTCATTCCTCTCGGAACTGCTCCGGGAGCTGAATTAGTATCCTGGCCTCGATTACAGCTAAAAAGCTGAAATGATGCAAAGGAGGAAAGCTGCCTTGCTCACCCACAGCGGGGTGAGCATTCACATCTGCTGACCTGAACCACTGTCCTCTGCTGGGTTCCTACTGTGTGAGCATTACCTCTTCTCACCGCTATTTAGAAAGCAATAATCAGACTGCACACTGGAGCCATTTGGTCTTGCATTAAGGAAATGGCCAAGGAGTCTAATTTTCAAAAGTAATCTTCTTAGGACCGGAGAGATGGCCCGTGGTTAAGAGTACTGATTGTCTTAGGAGGAGAGCAGAGTTCACACCCCAGCACCCGTATCAGGAAGCTCATGAACAGTAATGGCAGCTCTTCAAGATCTGACACCCTCTTCTGACCTCCACCTACACAAAATATTATTATAAATATAACTAATAATTGTAATATAAAAATATAGAAGTGGACAGATGGCTCAACTGTTAAAAGAGCTTGTCGTCCTCCCAGAGGACCCAAGTTCAGATCCCAGCACCCACAACTGTCAGTTCAGAACCACCACCCATAACTCCAGCTCCTGGGGATCCAGTGCCCTCTTAAGGTTCTGCCCACATACATGGCATACACTCATACAGATAAACACATACATACACACAAATAAAAAAATTTTAATAAAATAAAAATTATTTTAAAATAATGACGATGATGATGATCTTCCATCAACCAAACTGAGATGGAATCTTGAGTTCATCACAAGGACTGCAAAGACAATAATAGTTACAAAAAAAAACCACATTCCCCTTTAGGAATGGAAACCTCTCATAGTATCAAGGGTTGTACCACAAAAACATAATAAGTAACGTTTACTGTCTGGCCTTTCATGTTCTAAGCTGTGGGCCTTGGATTAAAGGTGAAGGGAATGCACATCTCCACCGACTAATCTCATTCCTCTCCACAGAGTTCTCCAAAAAAGTGAAAAAAGAAAAACTCTGAGTTGTGGGAAATTTGGCAAGTATTTGGACTAAACAAACACATGGTAATTCCAGATCAAAGATGGCGCAATGCCACTTCGGTGGCACAAATTTAAATATCAGTCAAGCATCTTAAATGCAGGTAAAGGTCTCTTCCCAAAACCCTTGGGAATCAGAATGGTTTGTAATTTCCAACTTTCTTCAGCTTTTTTTAAGATGTACATGTGCTGAATGAGATCTCGTGAGTCTCGGATCTAAGCACGAAATTCAGCTTCATTTCATATGAACCTTCTAGGCTTAGCCTGAAGGTCATTTCTTTCTTACTGTGTATGAATGTTTCCCTGCATTTATACACATCCCAAATGTGTAGTGCCTGTAAAAGCCAGAAGAGGGCAGTGATTCCCTTGGAGCTAGAGCTATCAAAGGTTGTGAGCCACTGTATGGGAGCTGTAAAGTGAACGCAAAGTTTTCTTGCTCCTAACTGCTGATCCATTGTGTTTCTAGCCCCCGAAGGCAAGCTTACACAATAACTCAAAGTGTCAATCACAAAGCTGTAATGATGTGTATAAGCAGTGGGCATTCAGTCCATGCCTGCTTACTCTCCTACAATCAACACAGAGATCAGCAACAGGAATGAAGTCTTTATCTCTGTAATTCTTAGAAGTTTACACTTATGATAAACTCCTTAGGTTAGGAAAACACTGTGACCTTTGCTTTTCCTCTGAACTGCTAACCAATGAGTGTGTAACTGCAGGGCTCCTCATACACTGGTCTCTTCTAAATTAAGGCAAATGACATAGATACCTTTGGGCATGTGGGTGGGTGGAAAGACGGGGGGATTTTCTATGTATCCCATGTTTGTCTTGAACTCACTATTACCCCAAACTGGCCTCAGACTCAAGGCAATCCTAAGTACCATGAGTGCAGGGATTACACTATGTATCACCATGGCTAGCTGCTACCTCCATTTGTTTTGTATAAGTATTTTCTTAAGTGTGCCCTCAAGAAAGTTCACTAGACAGTATCTCTGTGTGATGCATCTGCCATCTAGTAGTAAGACATGTGGGAGGCTAGAGATAATCGAGTTAAACAGATTCTTCTAAGTTAGGAAATTCCACAGTCTTTAATTTGAAAATTCCATCACAAACTACTCAAATGAGTGTGCCATGAGCTGCTGAGCAGAATCCATGGAGTTTTGGTGCACTGCTCTGGATGGCACATATCCTTAAGAACAACTCAAAGACATGCCAAATGTCTATGGGCACCTCATAGGTGGTTGTTCTCTGAGTTTTGGCCAGCTGTGGATTTCTGCAATGGTCTCCATCAGCTGCAAAAAGGTGATCTCCATCGCCTTTCTTTGATGAGGGGTGAGAGCTACTTATCCACTGTAATGAGCACAGAAAAAAAAGAAAAGAAAAAGAAAGAAAGGAAGGAAGGAAGAAAGAAAAGAAAAGAAGAAAAAAGGCCTTTTAGACATGTAAAAATAGCTTACTTGGGATCCCCACTACACCCAAGGCTGTATCTAGTAACCATTACTTAATGACATCACTCATTCAAGATAGTCAAACACAGCCCTGGACCCCATGACAGTCAGTATATTAGCAGAGGCCAAGAGCAATGCTCTGCTTTGCACATCTGGAGAGACACCATCCTGATCTGCCCTGTGGCTAGACAGTGTCCCCTAGGATCCTGAACCTCGACTCAGAGACTTCTATTAGAGAATGGAGCTGAACTTTAGCTAAAATCCATCACACAGATGAGCAGCCTTGGGGACACAGACTTAGGACTGTAGTTAAGAATTGAGAGTGTGAACCTTGTATGACAACCATCAGCATAATAAAATATAACTTTAGTTATACTGACTACTTTCTTGCTCACGATATCTGTGAATATAGGGACAGGTGTTTAGAATGCAGCTGGAAATTATACTGGTTTATCAAAGACTCGAGGACTATCACAGAAGAGAAGATGGAAACCTGTAAGAGTCAGAGGACAATGACCCCTGCTGTGAGATAGTTACTATCTTCTGGATGTAAAAGACAGATGCACCTATGGAAATGGTTGCCTAATAAGCTGCACAATGACACCACCAGTTGACATATAAACATGGATGGGGAAAAATTCTCTAAAGGTCTCACCCCTAGGTATAGATGGAGCTATAGACAGTGGATGCTGAGAAAGAATTGATCTTCACCAGCAACAACCACCTTGATAGGGTATCCAATCCCAAGTGATCATGTCTAAACACATATACATATGACTCCATAAACGTGTGTGTGTGTCTGTGTGTGTGATATAATAATAAAATAAGGCATGAATTTGAGAGGGAGGTGGGAGGACATGGGAAGAGTGGGAGGGTGAGGGTGCAGTGGAAATTATGTAAACACAGTACTCAGGTATGAATTCTAAACTAAATATATAATAAAAGCAGGGAGGGGTGGAGAGAAGGCTAGCAGTTAAGAGCACTCACTGGCTGCTCTTCCAGAGGACCAGGGTTCAGTTCCAGCATCCACATCACCACTCACAACCATATGTAACTCCAGTTCCAGAAGACCTGAGGCCATCTTCTGGCCTCTGTGGGCATTACACACATGTGGTGCACAGACATACATGCAGTTAAAACACCCATACACATAAAATAAAGATAAATTCTTAAAAGAACAGTACCCTGAAAGATGTTCTTCCCAGTGTGACCTTAGAAGGCCACACTACATAAGCCATGCTTTTGGGGTACACCACATACACGAGACTCTTTGAACACTCATTCCCAAAGACAGAGTCAAAATGGCCAGGAGTAGAGCATTGATAACTTAAGGGTTTACACAAAGGTTTGATGTCCGGTCAGTATAGAGAGCGACAGTTGTGTCCTGAAGATGCCATGCATTCTAGACTTGACACATGATTTGACATAAAAAAAATTTTGCTTCACTGTAAATAGAGCCACATCCACTCCCCTTTGAGGCCCATACACACTTGGTTATCCCATGGCCTGGACCTGCAGGTTGTTCTTCAGTGACAGGGTCCTGAGAGAGAGGACCAAGAGATCACAAGACAAAGAGGACAGAAGGTAGAGAAGGTAAGAAAGTTTGGGATGGAGAGGTCTTATACCAGCTACATCTTATGCTAAGCGCACTTATTAAGTACAGCATGTTACATTCTGTTTCCAGGGGAGAAATGCAACAGAGTCAGCAGAATCAGTCATACAATGCGACAGTCAGCAAGAGCTGAATCAAGCGCAATGTTGCACAAGGGGAGCCAAAGGGCATCTTAAGAATTTTAAAAATTAAGTATGGGCTGGCCTTGGGACTGATAACCACAACCCCATATGGTGGGAAGAGTTGGGGTCTCAGGATTTGAAGTCCCAGCTCCCCTGCGGCCCTGGCCCTAGGCTGTTACCAACTCTACCAATCATATTCCTAGTATTTGAGAAGGAGGTAGATGCCTTTTCCCTGAATCCGGAGCTCAGGGGGAAGCTCAGTTGATCAGTCTAGCCCTCAACAGTTCCCCCTTTTTACTTTTAAGGCCAGATGAGTTCATTCATGTCATAATGTCCAAGAGACTTTTGTGTCCCCTAAACCAACTAACACCTTTGAGCATCATTAAAACAATCAACCTGAGTACATGGATCATAATATGTGACGAATGTTGAAGGATGTGAAACAGGTTAAATCCCCATAATGTGTGCAATAAATCTCTGGAGGGGAAATCTATACAACCAAAGAGGGAAAAAATTATACAGGCCATTTTGATATGTTCCCCAGTTTCTGGAGTAGAGGGGCTTCCAGTCAATAACATACGTGGAAGGTTAACACAGGCAGTGAGTCCAAACATAAAAGGATGCCCATGTTATTGTCATTTACCTCCTCCAAAAGTCCCATAAAAGATCGCATTGTCCAAGGCTGTGGATGCCAGTCAAAGGCCCAGCTAAACGTTATCCTCTGGAGACATTAAAACAGGAAGCAGCCAGTGAGGGGATTTTAGGAAGCTGTTTTCATCCAGGTGGGCATCTCCAGGACAAGTTGACCAGCACCTCAGGTTGTCCACTCAGAGGCACAGAGTACTTTAGAAAAGAAAATTCCATTCTGAAGCCAGGTGCCAAATTCTTACAACATGCTGGGAAACTTCCATCCAAAGGAGGCAGAGACTGGAAAACCCAAGTGATGAATGAGTGATGATGATTGATAAACCATACCATCGATCCCTCCTGGTCCTCAAGGCCATAAAAGTCTTATGGCTTACACAGATGAGAAAGGAACATCCATGCTGACCCAACAGTACAAGCAAATAGAAATGGTGAATCATATCCCAGTCTACTTAAGGGGAGTGGTACAGGACACCACATGACAAACATCCAAATGACCAGCTAAACCAGTTTGTTTCTTTTAACTATTATGTAATATTTTAATAGCCTGATCATTTTAAATAACTTAGATTTTATGTATATGAGTGTGTGTATAAAGATATATTATAGCTAGTTTTGTAATTGTTAGTCTTAGACCTTAGAAACTTCAGTATTATATAAACATATTATCTTTGTTTTATCCTTTATAGACCTTATATGCTTATACCATCCTCTGTATGTTTTAAATAACTTATTCAAATCTTTAAAACTTATAAAACTCATTAGATTTTTTATCATGTAAATATATATCCATTTTAATCTTAATGTATAATTCTTTATTAAAATATTTTATAACATTTATACTTTTTAATAACATATCTCCTTATAGTCATATAGTTAGAGCTCCCCCATCATTTTTTTTATTAAAAATTGGCTGGGATTGTCTGTTTCGAGTAATTATCTCTTAAGATCCAGCACAGTCTACCTTAGTAGCTCTTTAGTGGCCAGAATATTCAAGGCTTCTGTTACCTCATCAAGACTCTGGTAGAGTGTGACCTGAGGGTTGAACAAGCCCAGGACCTAACGCAATGACCAACACTCATCTGACATTAAAGGTAAACTGTTTTCTTAGGTAAATTTCATTTTCAATTTAGTAAGCTAGTTAGAGAGAACTGTATCAGTCTAGTTCTAACACAAACTAAATTATACCCAGGACTAAACTATAACATCTACACTTCCGACTGTATTCTATTTGTACTAGAAGTGCAATGTCTATGGTTTAGTCAAAGCCATATGCGTGAGTGAACTGGTACTTCACAGCTCCACTCAACTAGCTCCCAAGTTTCCTAAGATGGATCACTCAACTGTAATTGGTGTCTTATTGCTGTTAAAGTAAATTGTCATAGACTAAGTGACTTTAAATAATACAGTTATTTTTGCTCTAGCAATCAGAGTATCAGAAGGTCTACATTCCTTCTGGAAGTTTCAGGGGGCAATTTATCTCTTTGACTTTTAGCCTCTATAAGAACCCTGACCTGTTTTTAAGTTATCCTGACCTTTTACTTTTGTTAACTCAGCTCCATGACTGACTCTTCCTCCTGCCTCTCTCTTCCCCATTACCGCAATTGCCCACCAATGTGATCCAAGGTAATCTTCACAAGCAAGAATTATCAGCCACATCTGCAACAGCTACGCTGGACAAAATGTGCATGGGGTTTGAAGACTGGGATGTGATCATCTGTGGGGCTCTTTTGTTCAGAACGCTGAAACCAACGTTTCCTAACTCATCTAAAACAGGTATTTATATTCTTACTCTCTGAAATATATCAGGCACATTTAGAGGCCATCGGTAACAACAATACCAAGACATCAACATTAAGAATTATATTTTCCAATGGGTATAAGATAATTTCATAAGAATTTCAATTTGAAGATTCATAGGCAAGCAAAAGGGAGTGAACAATATGGTTCTCAGAGCTAAGCACAGGGAATTAAGTAGGACACTAAATTCAGAAAGTGCCAAAAGTTAAGGTTGTCATGGCAACATGAACTCAGCAACACAGCTAAACCTGCTCATCAAAAGTATAGACTCAACATGGCTTTGCAAAATTATGGTCTGCTGAAAGAACGGCTTTCACTCAATGATAACAGCCCTTCACAAACTCTGAGTGAACCGAAGAAGGGCTGACCGACAAAGTTCTGTTTCTTTAAATATTTGGATAGCCTCTACTTATGAGAAATTGGTAAGACACTAATCTAAGTTCTGGGGGGCGGGGGATGAGAAGAAGGGATCAATTGTCGTTCCTGCTGCCAAGGGGGTTTCCATCCTGACTAAAAGTATTCAAGCAAATGGTGGAAGGGAATATCTGCTTAGAGAAAGATATTAGTATAGCCTTCAGAGGAGGATGGTCAGACTTTTAGGAGAGACAACGGTTTCCTGGATCAAACAGCACTTGAGATGGGCTTCAAACGTGGTGGAATATTCGCAAGAACACAGTACGCTGGGAGCTCGCTAACCATAGTTCAGAGTCTGATAAGAGTAAGATGCGTAGTGGAACCATTGTTCATTGGTTAAAGTGAAGGTTATAGGGAGAGTTCACTGTTGGAAACAACGCATTTCTGCCCCTTCCAAAGCAGGGCCCTGTGACCACGGGTGCTGATGCACTGAGCACATAGCAGCAAAGCCAGTGTGGATATCTAATAAATGCATTGGATCGATTTTGGTTTATTTTGCTGTAGTGAGTTCTCGTGTGGCTTTTCCAAGCTGCTTATTGCTCCTGTCCCTTCATGGCCATTCGCCTTCTCGCGTCTTGCTCCTCCTGAAAGGCAAGACAGGCTTCTAGAAGTTTTCAGCAAACATAACTGAGAACCAGAGGTAAACTGCTCAAAGTTGCTTGAGAAAGTAGTGACTCAGAGAATTAAACGTCTCCATAACTAAGAGGTTTTGCCAGGTGGTGGTGGCACATGCCTTTAATCCCAGCACTCCAGAGGCGGAGGCAGGCGGATCTCTGAAGAGCGAGTTCCAGGACTGGCTCCAAAGCAACACAGAGAAACTCTGTCTCAAAAAAATAAACAACAACAACAACAAAAAGAAGTCTAAACTATTTCCTTGGATTTTGAACTCTCCAGCATGCATTCCAGTTGCTTCTTAGAATGTTACACTGTCTCACCACTATATAGCTCCTGTCTTGCTCAGTTTCACATCCTTAGAAAGTTACTAGCAGCTGACTCAGAGGAAGTTCTGCTGAATAAGAAACAGAGTAGGGCAGCGGCTTCAGGGGGCAAAAAGATTTTCTTTGTGCATGGTGGCATCTATTGTATGACCTGTTCAGAGAATGGTTGCTAAGTTTATTTATCACCTAGTCATTTACAATAATGAAAACAGAAATGAACTTCAGGATGTTCTTTCTTCATCTAAATGCCTGCTTTATATCTTCCCTTTTGTCTGTTCTGCTCAAAACCTGTTCCCAGCAAGGTTTAAAAAAAAAATACCTCTGATCTCACGAGGATACTCAAAGGAGAAGATAATGTTCTAGAAATCCTTGCCAACCACATTTTCATCACCCATGTATAGCCAGAGATCTCACATAAAATGTCTACCTAACCGTGACACTGCTGGACCCCACCAGCATTGAGTCTGGGGTGTGGGGTCTTCTTCCAGGAGCTTAAATCTGTGTACCAAGGTTAGGGCTGTTCTTTCTCCTGTCATCATCAACGGGGACACCAGCACCCTTGGTGCTACATGAGCTAAGAGCCAACCATTTGCTAAGAGGTGATTGGTTTTCCTCACCCAGAGCCCCATCTCCTTTTCTTTCCTTTTACCCTGTGACCATATGTCTTCCCAGCACTTTTTCTCCAAGCTCTGCTATGTTAAATGTTCCTCGTGAGACTAATTACCTGCTAGTTCTGCCTGGTCCTCCCCGGGTTTTCATTTCAGAGTGTTTGAAAGAACACCAACGTCTCTTCAAAACCACCAGCTCAAAGTTTTCTGGTCCCATGGAATTCACCCTCCATCCACAGGCAAGATACCGATTTGTTGGCCAAATTTTGCCAATGTTTGCCATAACTAATTTTTTAGAACTATCACTCTCTTCTCTCTCTGGCCATAGCTTCTTTGTATTTTCCTGGCCCTTTTTGCTGACAAAGGCAATGTTCTGATGTAAACAGACAATTTCACTCTTTAAACATAATGAGTCAGACTGGGAGTCTTCAGTATGTGTCCCATCAAGAACCCAGATAGTTCATGAGATGGCTAACATGGGAACAAGGAGGATAGGCTGAAGAGAACACACAGCGCACACAGAGAAGGAGAAGGGCTGGCTGTGAGACATCGCAAGCCAGAGATGACTCATTTTGTTATTCCTCATTTTGCTGACAATATGGGTGACATGGGGATCCACTTCTGACTTCCAGTGGAATAGTAGAAAGGTTTGATTTTTCAGAGGCTCCTAGGAGCTGCTGAATGAAGGGAGATGGTAGACAAGCAAGAGTGCATCAGCAATCCTGGACTAGAGGAACCCAGAGGGCAGAAGCAGTTTCTGTATACGTGTTGTCTGCAGGGTCTTTTTTCTTGACGCTCTTCCCATACTCTCTCTTTTACGTTTCTTCTGCTTCTGAAGACATTTTTTTAAAGTTCCTAAGAGCTGTGTTTGGTTGTGACGTCTGTTGTCTTAACCACTCTAGAGCCCAGGAACTAAAGGTTGGCCTGGGCAAACAGCCAGCTCTCATCTCTAGAACAAGTTTTTTTGCATTCCTTGAAGCCATACAAAGAAGATGTACTATCAGGAAGCACAGCCAAGGCAGCCTTCGATATGTATCCAGAACGTCTGCCTGTGTGTGTTCTCCCCATCTGGCCCAGCCTGACCTTGTTCAAATGCCACCTCACCATCTCATCAGCAGCCCCTACTTAGACTCTGGCTAGAACACCAGACTCCTCATGGTCCGTGCTTTCTGTTCTTTCTTGGTGCCCCAGGTTCACTTCTTTGCTGATCAGCCATCTCTGCTCGCTGAAAATCATTGTCCTGATGGCAGTCGCTGTAGTTTCTTGCTCGGTCACAAAAGGGGATCACTCACCAGCTGCACTTTGTCAATGTTCCTGATTGCAGAGTTCTTCTTTCTACCCAACTTCACCACGATGCAGTACCTCTAAAACACCGCTACCGTAGACAGAAAGTGCAGGTCTCATTTATGCAGGGGTCTACTCACAAGTCCAGAACCTTGCTGTCTGTAAAGTCACAGTGCCTTTGGAACCTAAAAGGTGCCTGAGACACCAAACACAAGTAGAATTACAGCCTATGCTCCCAGGCTTCCAGCAATGAAAGCTGGAAGCAAAAGAGACGCTTTTGTGCGCAGCAAAACAAGCGCCTTGGAGTAAAAGCTATTCCTAGCGGCTTCACACTTGAAAATCCCAGCATCTTATAAAGAGAGCACTTTCTACAGTAGATTATGATCAGTAACAATAAAAGGCCACACAGCTTATAGGAGCACCTGACTATAGCACTTAATTCAGGAATTCAGGGAGTTGAAAACGAGCTCTTAAGTTCGGAGCCCTGAGATCTTGGATCAGACGTTTGTCTGAAGCGGTTTTTGACCCATCTTACAGAATAAATTAGAGTGTGGAGTTTGCTGAAGGGCCGGGTTCTGAAGCATTTGCCGCCGGCCCGCATGGGGTCTCCTGA
>LOEQ01001463.1:326822-345344 GCA_001685075.1 Bramus lutescens
TCGCAGCCCAAGCGGACACGGGCCATATATGGAGTTGTTTTTCAGAGAGCCCTCGCTTTCGGGATCGCAGGGGGCAGAAGCCAGCGCCATCTTTAAGGCGCGGCTCCACGCGGCTCACTACAGATCTCACTCACAGCTGGTTATGCCAAGCAGTCAGCCCCGAAATCATGCACATACAAATGACACTGAATGAACTCAGTAGATAGTGTCTATATGTTTCTGAATCTCTATGTGTGGGGGACAATAATAAAGAGCAAGAAGGCCATGAATTTGAGAGGGAGTAAGAGGAGGCATGGGAAAGGCTGGAGGGAGAAAAGGGAAAGGAGATATGGTGTAATTATATTTTAATAAAAAATAAAAATTATTAAAACAAAAATAATTGCTCTTATGCAGCACTAATAATAAAAACCCAGAGACAGATATAGGGGTTAAAACTGAAGATCAGAGAAGCAGAGCAATAAGTCACTAGAGAGACCTTTTATCTCGACCAATGCTCAGAGTGAAGGGGCGATCCTCAGACTGCCTAGACTGCACTGCGTCTCCACCAGACCTCAGACTCCACACACCAGTGAGTTCCTGTCGCTTCCCTTTTATATTCCTTTCTCTGCCCCAGCCATATTGCTCTTGTCTCCACCTGCCAAGCACTGGGATTAAAGGTGTGAGCCACCACCACCTGAATCTGTTTCTGGGTTGATTTTGTGTGGCCTAGGGTAGCCTTGAACTCACAGAGATCCCTCTGCCTCTTTCTTCCAACTCCTGGGATTAAAAGTGTATGCCACCATTCCCTGGCCTCTATCAGCTTAGCTTTGCACTCTGATCTTCAGATAAGCTTTATTTATTAAAACACAAATAAAATGTAACTACACTCATTACTATCTCACAAAATACTCTTAAAAATGAAAGCTTTTAGGGAAAGATTAAGTTCTTTAATTTGCAGTGTTCAAAGACTGATCATTTCAGAGCTTTAAGGAAACAGGAAAAAAACTAATTTATTGGATAAGGTCATTAAAAATACAGCATCCAACTGGCATTTCCTCCCCAAGTGTGCTTTTAGGGGTGTAACTAAAATTTAAGGCAACGGTGAGGGGGAGTCCAGCGGTAGCGGAGAACACCTCTTCTTAGAGAGAAGTGCCCCCAGTGTCATGGGAAGCAGAACCAGCTCAACCAGAAAACATGATGACTAGAGGCGCCTGGCAATCAAAGAGCTGCCTACAGGGGGGTGAATCCTGCCCTTTTCTGAATGGAAATGAGGAGGAGTAGATCTGGGGGAGAGAGGAAGTAGGGGGCAGCGAAGATGGAGGGAGGGGAAACTGAGGTTGGGATATAAAGGATGAGAGAAAAATAAATTTAAAAAAAACTTCAAACTAGAATGATCCTTTCAGTTCTGAAATTTTTACAAACAGGATGCTTTACGCCGAGTATATATTGGCTCAATAATGTATGCAGGGAAACTAGACACTTAGGAAATATATCTGATTTAGTATTTGACCCATCACAGTTGACTGCCATACACTGTTAGACAAAACAGAAAAAAAAAGAAACAAACAAAATGAGTTAGTTTAGCAAGTCTTTTAGGGCTCTAGGCTCAATATGGCCTTAAGTCCCAAACAGTGACCTATATAGCAACTGGCTGCTGTTAGCAGGCCTCTCTGTGGACTGTGAGTCTGTCACATTCTCCTGTTTCATGAGAATCATCAACAAGCTACACTAGAAATTAATTAGCAAAGCAGACCATCACTGCAACTGCAGGACAGAGTGTAGCATCTGGAAGGTAGTCTGCCATAACACTGTTGGCGAGGTCAGCCACACAGACAGGATGGGTGTCTGACAGGAGAGAATGTTAGATCAAAGTCACAACTCCCCTGAGCACAGCCAAGAGAAGATGCCCTGCAAGACAAAGTCAAGCAGAGCACAACACCAGCAGCGTCCAACTTCAGAAATGTGGAGAGAGGCAGAGACAGCCACTGCAACAAGAGCAGCTGATTCCAGGTTTGGAAAAATTATACAGATGACTCTCAGTGGTAGACATTGAAAGGGGCTTTAAAAACCCCATGTTACCCCCAACTAAAGGACACCTGTGGCAGACACAAGCAGGCAGCAGTTGGTGGTTTCCAGGTCCTTGACTGCCTCATTGTTCCCTGGAGAATTTTTTTTTTTAAGAAAGAAAACTTGGCTGGCTAGAGCTCAGAATAATGGTTAAGAGGACCAGCTGCTCTTGTACAGGATCAAGGTTGGGTTCTCAGCATCCACGTGGCAGCTCACAACAGTTAGTAACTCTAGTTCCACGGGATCTGAGACCCTCTTCTGGGTGTCCACAGTCACCAGGCACACACAAAAACATGCAGATGAAACACAAAATAAATTGATAAATCTGAAGAAGGAGGAGGAAGAAAAAAGATGAAGAATAAAAGAAGAGAAGGAGGGGAGGAACAGGAAGAAAAAGAGGAAGAAGTCATCGTTTGTGGTCAATTCTTTCTGCTCATTTCTGTGTGAGTTCTCAGGATCAAACTCAGATCAAATGAGGCTTGCACAGTAAGTATCGTTACCTACTGAGCCGTCTTACCAGCCTGGTCCTCACTTTTTGAGAAAACACTAATGCCTGTAGTGTTCAGAGGCAGAAATGTCCACAAAGTTCCAATGGCACTAAGCTCTCAGGTCCAACCTACCTGGGCAGGATCTGTATCTACCCTCTCAGCTGGACCTACATGAACCATCAAATTCTTCCCCGCTAGAAAGTTGGGTAAAAGAGGCCAAATGTTATAACATGTAGGTAACAATGTTAATAAACATACATACCTCTTTAGAGAAATACTGTCTTGACTTGTATTAGAGTTACACATACCTTTCCCTTCCCATTTAAAAAAAATAACCAAATTAAATGATTTTAAATTATTATAGCGATCAGTGGACTTTTTCTATGAGGGTCTACACAGTAATTGTTTCCATCTTTATGGGTTACAAATATCCTATTTGATCTGCAATCCTTAGCACTGTCAACACCGCAAGCTGGCACTGGACCTGGCCAATGAGTTACAACAGTTGTTTGGGGGTTTTGATCTCCTGTTGGGTGCTCAGTGAAGACTGCCAGGTTGCCATGTCTTCCGATATTGAGCAATGCTGTAGTTGGTTACAGAGTCAGCTATGGAGGCAAGGAGACCATCAGATGCTTACCGAGACACTAGAGCTGTCTTCCCATAAGCCTAAGCCTGAGCGCCCCTCTCCTCGGCACCATAGCCCCAGCCCTTGCCTCATCCTCACCCCAACCGACTACGCTACTCTCTAACTGCTTTCCTCTCAGGGGGAAGGAACTGGCCTGCTTGCTGTTTGCTACAATGTTTGCTACTTGCTCAGAAAGCCCTGGGCGCTTGGCCCTGGCTTCTGCTCCTGGAAGAGAACCCATTGCTTGTGTTCATGTAATCTCAGCCTGTGAAGCCAACTCCCTGTGGGATGTGGGGTAAGAGAACACAAGTGTGCTGAGGCTCATGGGTTTATTGCCCTGTGAGTAATAAAAGACGTGTGTCCCTCACCCTGGAGTCTGACATCATCTGTCAGCAGATATGAATTGACTATAGGCTAACTCGCTAGACTGCAAGCAGGGTAAAGTCACTCCCTTCACACTCCTTGATCAGCTGTTCATGGGAACCCCACCACCACAATGATTCCTACTCCTAGATTAAGGTATCACTCCAGACTTATAACAAAGATGGAACTTGATATCTGGGGTTATTTGAATCTGTTCCCAGGCTATCGTCATTCATATTTGGCTCAAGAACACACTGTCTCTTATTCCCCTTGATGAGTTCCCAGGAGATGAAGTAAATCAAAAAGAATTAAAACCAGGTGATTCCAACAATGAAAAAGAATCCGCAGAAGCTGAGGACACAGCTCAATGAGTAAGTTGTCTGCTGCTCAAGCACAAGGACCTGGGTTCAGATCCCCAGGACCCACATCAAAGCCAAGCATGGTGGCGTGTATCCATAACCCCAGTGTTGGGGAGGAGGGGTGGGCAGGAACAAGCAGATTTGCAGAGCTTGCTGGTCTGTCAGAATAGCCGACCATTGTGCCTTAAGACAAAATGGAAGCCTTCAGAATGGGAAAAGATTTCCACTAACCCCACACCTGACAGAGGACTGATAACCAAAACATATAAAGAACTCAGGAAACTAGACATCAAAATACCAAATAATTCCATTAAAAGTGGGGTACAGATTTAAACAGAGAATTCTCAACAGAAGAATCTCAAATGACAAATACACTTAAAGAATTGTTCAACATCCTTAGCTATCAAGGAAATGCAAATCAAAACGACTCTGAGATACCATCTGTCAGATACACCTGTCAGAATGGCTAAGAACAAAAATACTAATGACAGCCCATGTTGGAGAGGATGTGTAGCAAGGAGAACACTCCTCCATTGCTGTTTGGAGTGCAAACTTGTACAGTCAGTTTGGAAATCAGAAAACTGAGAATCAATCTACCTCAAGACCCAGAAGTACCACTCTTGGGCATACAACCAAAGGATAATCAACCAGACCACAAAGACTCTCAATTATGTTCATAGCAGCATTATTCTTAATATGGAGTTCCTGTTCTTTTAACTTTGAAGTTCCTTCAAGGAACAAAGCCCAAAAGGCACCCACCCTCAGGTCTATGAGGACAGTGGAAACTTTGAATGGGATGCAAGGTACCACCTTCTTTCTAGACATAACACAGTCCCTTCATGCTCTGTGGATCCAGGATCCATTTAACCACTGCTCATTCTGAGATGCCTAGATACTAACAGCTGCTAGTGTCTATGTCCACACTCTGCCCAGTCCCATAAGATCTATTTTATGCCCTTTCTAGGTCCTGTAGTTCTACTTTATACACACAATTGCTGTCATTTATTCAGTGTCCATGGCTGCTTTCACGATGCCACAGCAAAAGTGAAGACTTTATATCCTACAAAATTTTGGGGTCATTTACAGAAGCAGCTGTTGGTTCCTACCACACAAATCCTCTGTCCCTTAGCCAACCTGGTAACATGGGTCTGTCACTGCCCGAAGAGGATGGTTGCAGAGTGTAGCACTCCAAGGCTGCAGACATGACTATGGCTTATTTTATTGATTTTTTTACAACAACCTTGGCTCTTCAGTCATTTCCAGCTTCATGTAAACTGTGAAAACATTTTTACAAAATAAGTTTTCAGTCATGTCACTTTTAATTTCCTTAATGGAAAGATTAATTTTAAAAATCTGCTCTGGAGGACAAACATAACTCCACCCCAAGTATCTAGACCTAGGGCAGGAAGAATTCACCCACAAATCAGAGGGGCAGTTGGGCACCATTATGGTGAGTGAGTACAGGGTGGCGAAATGGGAGAGAGAGACACAGAGCGATTCATGTGCCGGGAGAGGGGCGGATCTAGATGGGGGAGGGTGGGTGAGGAACTGGCTGAGGTAGATGTTCTGCTTGCCACCCAGGGCCAGGGTGATGTCTGGGTCTGGGCTGCAGCCAAGGACCATGACTTGGTCCCTGGCCCTGATGTAACTGTTGGGGTCTGTGGTTGATGTCTGTGGCTCCTGTTACCACTGAGGGCCTTGTGGACGCCTGGAGTCTGGGCCATTACCTGTGACCCTGTTGATGTCCAAGGGATGTTCCCCCACAGACCCCTGAACCACCACCCAGGACCGTGGTGACGTCTGGTCCTGANCTGCTGCGTGGGGGGGGGGAGCAGTATGTCTGGGTCCATGGCCCTGCTGTGACAGGGCTCTGAGTTGACATCTATGGTTCCTGATGTCTTCAAGGGCCATGCAGAGGTCTACGGTCCAGGGCAGCACCTGAGGCCATGTTGGTCTTAGAGGGTCAAGCTGCCACCAGGGCCAATATGACTTGGGTCACTCATGCTCTCAACTGGGACCATGTTGTTGTCCAGTCCCAAACTGTGGCCATGGGCACAGTCAGCCAGGGTCTGTGTCAATATCTGTAACTCCTGTTGCCATCTAAGGCTAGGTGGATGCCTGGAGTCTAGGCTGCCACCTGAAGACATGTTGACATTTGGAGGTCACGCTGCTACTGGAGCCATGCTGATCTGGATGATTCGCACTGTCAACCAGGGCCATGGTGACATCTGGGCATAAGTTGCTGCCAAGAATCATGTCTGTGGTCCAATCATAGCTGAGGTCTGTATCGATGCCCATGGCTCCTGTTACCACTGAAAGCAGTGAGGATAGGGCTACACAGAGTTCGCCCAGCCCCTCCCTGGCTGCAGCACTAGGGAGAACAGGCCCTGCCCCTCACCAGCAACAGCTCTCAGGAGAGTGGGCCCTGCACCTCGCCTGGGCTAGACAGTAGAACTGGCCCTAATGTGTGAGTGCAGCCAGACCCAAAGGTGTGAGAGCAGAACTGGCCCTGCTCCTTGCTGTCTGCTGCTTGTGTGAACTAGCCGGGGCAGTGCTAAGAAGCTTTTCTGTGTAGTGACAATGGGGGAAAGCTGCTGGGCTGACGAACCCTGCTACCTCCCAAGTCCACCCCAACACCCACCTTATCTATGAACTCCTGGGAGATAGTAAAGTGGCCAGACCTGCAGTACCAAAGCTACAGGATCTCTGTAACACAGGACAACAACAGGATTTCCAAACGGGGTCCCAATGAGGACCCAGGATCAATAGTGGAGCAGAAACCAGAGGCCTCAAACCAGGCCATTGATTCATTGCAGTAAATGCTTACAAGCAAAGATATGGGGACTGAAGGGTAAACTGTGTGACTCACTGAGCCACACGATAGCTTCCACCGCCAAGTTGGTTTTGTTTTGTTTTGGGGGGGGGTTGCAAAGGCAAACGGTGGAAGCAAGAAGATGGGGAGATGAGTGGCATTGGATGCAAAATGTGAAATCCACAAAGGATCAATAAAAACTTTAAAAATTTTTCAAAAAAGCTAGAAAGATTAATTTTAAAAAAGGCACCTCTTCACACCTTGGAAGGTAAAAGATTGTTGCAGTTACCTATGCTATCTAGTAACAAATGAAAACCATAAGTTTAGAGCACTTCTTACAATGGAGTTGCATTTCATAGTTATAAACTTAAGGGAAAAAATTCCTGGAATCCAAATTATGCATAGAAATGTAAGTCACCTTTAAAATATCGTCTATAACGTTTGCAGACTTTGTTATCGGCAGAGCCTCAATATGCCCAACACAGCCAGTTTTTCTTGCACTCGTCAAACAGATGGCCATCCTTTGGTCGAGCACCAGATGAAGTTGTTGGCTTGCATTTGAGGCTGTCTTGTACAGAAAAACTCCTTATCTTTAAACACTGGAGTCACACTCTGCACTGAGGCGCTCACACGGCACAGCACAAAGAGATCATAACCAAGCGGGGGCAGGGGTGGCAGTTCAATGCCTCCTTTAACTTAGCCACTACTCTGGGAAATATCTGGGCAGGCAAGTGACATAAGTTCTCAACCGCTTTCTCTCCGGCCCAGCATACAGAGCAGAATAGAAAAATGTAAGTTGCCCCTGATGGGCCTCTGCTCCTTTCATGAAAATGCCAATGATGAAATAAAGTTCTTCAAATAGAGCTGGGCATACTGGTACACACCTTTAATCCCATCACTTGGGAGGACCTTTAAATTCCAGGCCAACCTGGTCTACAGAGTGAGTTCCAGGACAGCTAAGGCTACACAGAGAAAGCTTGTCTCAAAAAAAAAAATCTTCAAATAACTAAAATCCAATCCTGGTACCAGTTTTTATTATTGCAATGCTCATATTACAAGAGGAAATCCTAGACAAATTTATAAAAATGTGGGGTATTTCGAGACTGGGTTTCACTGTAGTTTTGGAGTCTGTCCAGGAACTAGCTCTTATAGACCAGGCTGGCATGAAACTCACAGAGATCTGCCTGCCTCTGCCTCCCAAGTGCTGGGATTAAAGGTGGCATAAAGGTACTTTTAAGGAAATCTCGACATCATTACCAATCCTAACAGTTTAGATTATTTAACATTGTGCGTCCACACTGGAGATGTTTAGGTCTACAGTCCACGCTGGGGTTTCTAACAGGCTGCAAGCACCAGCTACCATCTATGAAGGGTTGTGGCCTTCAGTGTAATCGGCAACATAAAACAGGAAAAGCTGCTTAAGGCAACTACACTGACAACAGTAACTTAATAAACATGCTATCACTTCATCTTCATTTATATAAATAGTGGCTAGCCCTTCCAAATGATAACAAGCATTGTTTTGAACCAGATTGATTCTTCTCAGTATTACAATGAAATTATATGTAGAAAGTAATATGGCTAAATTATTAAGAATACTTTTAATTAGGACTGGTAATATAGCTTAGTTGGTAGAGTTCTTGTCTAGCATGCATGAAGCCCTGGACATAGTCCCCAGCACCATATAATCCAGGCATGGTAGTTAATGCCTATAATCCCAAAACTCAGATGACGGTAGGAGAATCAGCAGTGCAAGGCCATCTCTTAGCTACATAAAGTATGCAGTGTATAGCAAGTTTGAGGCCAGCCTAGGCTACATACAATTCTACTTCAAAAAAAAATTAAGTCAAAGTTTACCCTTGTTATAAACAAAAATTTTTAATGTTGCTGGGTATTGGTGGTGTACATCTTTAATCCCAACACTCAGGAGGTAGAGACAGGCTAGTCTTTGTGATTTCAAGGCCAGCCTGGTCTACAGAGCTAGTTCTAAGACAGCTAGGGATACGCAAAGAAATCTTGTCTCAAAAAAAGAAAAAGAAAAAATGTTTTAAATATTGTCTAAGTGAATGATGTACAAACCAGAGAGATGGCTATTAATTGTGATTTACATATGAGAACTTGATGAGTACAAGCCAGGTATCCTGATTCTAAAAAAGGCAAAATAATACATTTTGCTAGTATAAAAAGAAAAAAATCAGATATGGTATTACATACTGATGTGGGATTCCCCTCTGTATGCTGTGAATACCACTGGTGAATAAAGAAACTGCCTTGGCCTGTTGATAGGGCAGAACTTAGGTATGCAGGGATAACTAAACTGAATACTGGGAGAAAGGAGGCAGAGTCAAAGAGGAGCCATGAAGCCCTGCCAGACACAGATGCTGGAACTTTACCGGGTAAGCCACAGCCTTGTGGCAATACACAGATTACTAGAAATGGGTTAAATTAAAATATAAGAGTTAGCCAATAAGAAGCTAGAGCTAATGAGCCAAGCAGTGTTTTAAATAATATAGTTTCTGTGTGATTATTTTGGGTCTGAGCTGCTGGGCGGCCAGGAAACAAGCAGCCCTCCTACTACAATGTACCTTCAATCCTAGCAGTGGAGAGGCAGAGGTAGGTGGCTCTCCACGATTTCAAGGCCAGCCCTGTTTACATAGCAAGTTTCAGACCAACCAGGGCTACATAGTGAGACTGTTGTTCCCCCAAAATAAAAGGATTTGTGTTTTTACTTATGGGTACACAAGTGTGCTTGTGTGTATGGGTATGTATGTGAGTGCAGTTTTCCACAGAGAACAGAAGAAGGCATTGGTCTTGTTAGGGTTTCTTTTGCTGTCAAGAGACACCATGACTACAGCAACCCATATAAAAGAAAACATTTAATTAGGGCTCGCTTACAGTTTCAGAGGTTCAGTCCATTATCATCATGGCAGGGGGTATGGAGAAGGCTGGAGAAGGAGAGTTATACATCTTGATCCTCAGGCAGCAGGAAATAAACTGTCTTCAACACTGGGTGTAGCTTGAGCATATGTGAACTCAAAGTCTGCCCCCACAGTGACACACTTCCTCCTACAAGGCCACACCTCCTAATAGTGCCACTCCCTCTGGGTCAAGCATTTAAACATAAGAGTCTTTGGGGCCATACCTATTCAAACCACCACACTGGACCTCCAGGAGCTGAGTTACAGGAAGTTGCAACTATCCCACATGGACATTGGGAACCAAACTCTGGTCCTTTGCAATAGTAGCAAGTATGTTTAACAACCAAGCCATCTCTCCAATCCCTTACTTTCTTACTATCTAGATTAAGAGCTAACTTTGGTGTTAACATCACAAGAACATGAAAAATACATGGAATGGTCACTATGCAATTTTTGCTAAATGTATTAAATCCAAGTTCCTTTCTCCTGGAAGTCAAACAGTCTAGGAAAGAAAGTTGCATATTGGAAAATGTAAACTTGGTGACTATGGTAATTTGAATATAATTGACCCCCATAAACTCATAGGGAGTGGCACTATTGGAAGTAGGGCTATATTGGAGTAGGTGTGTCCTTATTGGAGGGAGTGTGTCACTGTGGAAATAGGCTTTGAGGTCTCCTATGCTCAGGATACAGTCCAGTGACAGTCCACTGCCTGTTGCCTTCTGATCAAGATATAGCCAGCACCACATCTCCACATCTGCCTGCATGCTGCCATGCTCCCTGCCGTGATGACAATGGATTGAACCTCTGAAGCTGTGAGTGAGCCACTCCAGTGAAATGTTTTCCTTATAGGAGTTGCCATGGTCATGGTGTCTCTTGACAGCAACTGCAGCAACATAATGAAAAACAAGACTGTCATCCATACTTAGTTCACAAAAGTAGAACAAAAGTGTTAAAATTACTTTCCTAGTAAGACTGTCTTTCCCTTTTAAGGTTATTTCTCTAAAACCGCTGAATTTATAAACTATCTCAATTTTACTTTTATTATAAAAATAATAGTTTTGGGGGGGCATGGGAGGATACACACACTGTAATTTCAGCACTCAGGAAGCTAGGACAAGAAGGTCTAGTTTAAAGCCAGTCTGGACCTTGTGATAAGACCTTGCCACAAACAATATCAACAAAACCTAGGAATAATAGTTTTAAGAAAACTAAGAGTCACTGGAAAGCTAGATGCTTGAATTTTTCAAATTGCTGTATTAAGGTTGACATATTCACTGAATGAAGGACCTGCTTCTTGTACTCAGCACTTGATGTTTCAGACTGGCCACACCTTGCATTTTAGATCAACTAAGAATGACTAAAGAAACTGTCTTTAAATATTTTATTATCAAGTAAAATTATGTTTTTTTTTCTTTTTACTTGCTGGGGTCCACTTTGTTAGCAAGTGTTGCCCACTCACTGATCCTCAGCATTTTGGACTATCCTGAGCACTGGCAGACAGGGCATTTTTAAGCACACATGGCTCCTTCCAGTTACTCCAGCTATAGTGTCTAGGCACAGATAGCTCCAAACTTCCTGCTGCCCTTATGCCTTTCATGTATCCATGATTGACACTGTAGTAGAACTGTGGGAAGTTGGCAAGGATAGCTAGCTTCTTGGATATTTTTTCCAATTTTTATTACATTAATTTCTCTGTTTTGTGAATATGGGAGGTGAGGGTACACATACCACAAGGTGCAAGTGGAGGTCAGAGGATAACCTTCCACGGTGAGGGTCCCAGGGATGGAACTCCAGTCATCAGGTATAAATGCCATCATCCACTGAGCTATCTTGCTGAGCCCTATAGATCATTGCTTAGGAAACTAGACAGACTCGGTGTATTACCTTCTGATAATAATCCACAACATACCCGCTGATTTCATTATTGAGCTGGATTTAATTTTTGAGCAATATATGGTGGTGATATTTTGTTTGTGATCTAACAAAGCTTGCCTGAAGATCAGAATGGGGAGCTAGATCACTAGTTAGCCATAGAGGTCAGGCAGTGGTGGCACCTTTAATCCCAGTACTCAGGAGACAGAGGCTGATGGATCTCTGTGAGTTCACAAAATTGCTCCAGTCTAAAAGAGAAACAGATCAAGGTGGAGATGGCTCAACACCTTTAATCCCAGTACTTGGGAGTCAGTTATAGCTGGGTGGAGAAAGGGGTATAAAGTGGGAAAAGACAGAAGCTCGAGGCATTTGGTCTGAGAACTTGTAGAGACAGGATAGGCATTCAGTCTGAGGATTCGTGGAGACAGGACCTTGCCCCATTTAGTCTGAGGATTCGGTAGAGGCAAAACGTTTCTCTAGTGGTGATTGGCTCCTTTACTTCTCTGATTTTTCAGTATTTACCCTGATATCTGACTCCCAGGTTTTGGTTTTTTTTATTGAGACCAATTAGAATTTGCACAATTTATCTGTGTGATACTGATAATACTCAACATTGAGCAGATAATTGTGCTCATTTACGTTAAAGACAGGCTTAAGTAAAAAGTCTATAAACTCAAGATTTATACTTGTGTCCACCCTGTCCCTCAGTGCTGTGTGATTTTTACTCTTTTGCCTTTTTGAGGGGCCCACCACCCAGTTCCCACATAAATCACACACAGAGGCTTATTCTTAGTTATGATGCCTGGCCTTAGCTTGGCTTATTTCTTGCCAGCTTTTCTTAAATTATCCCAACTACCTTTAGCCTCTGGGCTTTTATCTTTCTCTATTTCTGTATACCCTTCTTTATTTCTTTCTCCGTGGCTGGCTGGGTGGCTAGCCCGACATCCTCCTCTCCTTGGTCTCTTGCTCTTCCCCTCAGTTCTCCTCCTATTTATTCTCTCTGCCTTCCAGCCCTGCCTGTCCTTGCTCCTGCCCAGTTACTGGCCATTCAGCTCTTTATTAGGACGATCAGGTGTTTTAGACAGGCACAGTAACACAGCTTCATAGCTAAACAAATGCAGCATAAACAAAAATCACACAATATTCCCCAACACCTCACCTCTGACTCTAGCTACCACACAAAAAGTTGGGCTTCCTTTAACTTGAAAGAGTAAAAGAGCTGAAAACACACCTCTACTTCTAAATTTTCTGCATCATGAAAGATTTCTATAAAGTACTTCAGGTTTATTTATATTGTTAATTTTACAGAGTAAAGTTCTATGCCACTTATATATCAGCTGAATTTACTATAAAAAGTTTTAAAACACACACACACACAATATTACAGTGGTAAGCCCTTACACAAATGTACATAAGAATTTCAAGCCACAAAGCTTTACTCAAACAAGGCTGCTTAGAAGCATCTTTTTAAATGCATGCAGGGGTTGGAGAGATGGTTCAACAGCTGGAAACACAATCTGCTATTTGCAGGGGACCCATGCTCATTCCCCACACGCACACTGTGGCTCAATGCTGTAAGTAACCCCAGTTCCAGGAAATCCGATGCCCTCTTCTGGCTTCTGGGGGCCTGGCAGGCATAGGATACACAGTCATGCATGCAGGCAAAACATACACCAAAAATAAAAAACAAAGGAAGAAAAAATTTTCTAAAATTCACGTAAGTCCGATTTCTAAAACGTTGAGTGTGGCCAGATGTGGGGCACATCCCTCATTTAATCCCAGCACCAGGAGGCAGAGGCAGGTAGATCTCTGTGCATTCAAGGGCAGTTAGGGTTATATAATGAGACCCTGATATAAAATTTTAAGTGAGTGTAAAATTAATGTTTACTTATTTTCAGATTGTTCATCTGTTGTATTTTTTAAAGGTAGAACTTCATAAATAACTTTAAAATCCATTTGAAATTGAAACTATTTCTTAAAGAACATATTAAAACAAAATCTTTTATATATACTTGTATTGAAAATAAACTCAAATGGTCTCTGCAGTCATGCATTAGGTAGTTAGTTACAATGGTAATATACATCATACATATTTGCATATACATTTGCACACAACCTGACTATATTTACTTTAATGATGAGATTGCCTTTATATAGTAAATGACAGAGTAAAGAATATTCAGCTAGCCAGACGGTGGTGACACACGCCTTTAATCCCAGCATTTGGGAGACAGAGGCAGGCAGATCTCAATGAGTTTGAGGCCAGCCTGGTCTACAAAGCAAGTTCCAAGACAACCAGGACTATTACACAGAGAAACATTTTCTCAAAAAAAAAAAAATAAATAAAAATGTTCAGCTACTTTGAATGGCTGTGTGGTGGTCTGAATAGAAATGGCCCCCATAGGCTTATGAAAAGCTTAGTCATGCTGGGCTGTGGTGGCATAGGCCTTTAATTCCAACACTGGGAGACAGGCAGGTGATCTCTGTGATTCAAGGCCAGCTGGGTTTACAGAGCTAGTTCCATGACAACTAGGACTGTGACACAGAGCTCTGTCTTAAAGAAAAAAAAAAAAACCTTAGTAAGTCATCAGGGAGTGGCACTACTTTGGCACTACTTCTGTGGGATCAAGAGGTGTGGCCTTTGATGGAAGAAGTATGTGTCACTGAGGTGGGTTTTGAGGTTTCAAGGCCCAAACCAAGCCCATTGGCTCTCTCTCTTCCTACTACCTACAGATCTGGATATAGAACTCTAAACTTCTCAGCACTAGGTCTGTCTGCATGCTGCCAGGATCCCACCATGATGACAATGGACTGACTTCTAAAACTGCAAGCCAGCCCCAATGAAATGCTCTCCTTTATAAGAGTTGCCATGGCCAAGATGCCTCTTCATAGAAACAGAACACTAAGACAGTATACTATTTCCATTTTATGGTCAGTTCTATGTCTTAATTGTTTTGCAAATGTAGACATCTCTAGCCATGAGATCTACAGTAAGCACTAATAATTAAATTATACATGATCTTGTAAATACTATGAATTCCTTTGAAATAAGAGAAATAGCAGCCATAACCTGCTGAACAATTATGTAAAATAATTGTCTTTCTACTGATGACATTTTTGCTCCTAGCACTTCAGAGTAGAACTTTTCATCTGGATGGAACATGTGATACTCACTAGCCTACATTTATAGTCCAACATGTTTATAAAATAGAAACTATAATTTATGATACCAAATAATAATGTAAGCCTATCACAACTATTTATGTTTGTATGTGGGGTAGGGGAACACATGTGAACACATGTGTGTGGACCAGCAATTGACATTGAGCATCTCCTTCCATTGTCCCACATGTTAGTTTTTGAGGCAGGGTCTCTCTCCCTGAACCAGGAGCTCACAATTGTCTGGCTGAATAATAAGTCCCAGGGATTCACCTGTCTCCACCCTGTCCCCACAAAAGCTGGGGTTACATCATGGCTGCAATGCTCAGCTTTTACATGGGTGCTTGGGAACCTCATATGTGCATGCATGGTAGACACTTGCCAACTGAGTCGTGTTCCCAGCCTCCTGTTACAACTACTGATGCTTTTCTATGTTTGATTGTGAGTCTAGCCTTTAATTGCTGAACTATCTCTCCAGCCCTACTGATGATTTTTTAATTCTAGAACATTTATGCTTCTGTTAAGTTTTACTTACTGCTGTTTGTGCTGAGGTGAGATATGCATGCCACAGTTCACAATGAAGTCAAAGGAACACTGTGGAACTGGTTCTCTCCTTCCTCCTTTGTGTGAGCTGCCGGGATCGAACTCAGGTCATCAGTCTTGTGCAGCAAGTGCTTTACCCACTGAGTCTTTTCACTGGTCCCTGTGCTTCCTGACCAGTGCTACAAAGAAATGTTTATTTCCATTTTGTTAAGTGTTCAGTTGTCCAAATTTAGGTATTTTGTGCAACAAAACATTAAAGAAAATCTATATTCTTGCCTTTTATGTAGTGGTGGTGGTGGTGGCGGTNGTGTGTGTGTGTGTGTGTGTGTGTGTGTGTGTGTGTGTGTGTGTGGTGTGTGCAAGTGCCCCACAGGCAAGAAGAGAGCATGAGATCTTCCTGGAGCCAGAGTTACAAGGAGTAACCACACAAAAAGGATGCTGTGAACTAAACATGAGTCCTCTGCAAGAATAGCAAATGTTCTTAACCAGAGTTGTCTTTTTAACCCCTTCTATTATTTTTTCCTTTTTTCTTTTTCTCTCAAAGAAATTATTGAGGCCATACCAATGTTAGAAATAATAGTGACAAAATAATTAAAAAGTAAGAAAGAACAAAAGAAATTCAATAATGAATTTGAAAACGTCAGAAACAGGCTGGAGAGTTGACTCAGCACTTGCTGCTCTTACAGAGGACCAGAGTTTGGTCTTCAACACCCACATGTGGGCTCACAACCATCTCTCTGTAACTACAGTTCTAGGGTATCTGACACCATTTGTTTTGGCCTCCAAGGGCACCTGCACGCATGTGGTACACAAACTCATGCAGTCTCTCATATGTACACAAAGAAAATAATTACTAAAAACTAAAAAACTTCATAACGGATCAAACCAGCAAGTAAGTTATCCTTCTGCTCTAGCAAGGGACCCAGTAAAATTAATCTACCATAGGCCAGTCCTTCCACTTTACTCTGGATTCCTTTTGCTTTTGAACTTAGTAAACAATAAATGAAAAAAAAGAACAGTTTTCAAAGAAATACAAACATTCAGTAAATCTGAGGGAAAAAATGTTCAACATATTTCATTATTAAAACAATGAACACCTAAATGCTGAGGTTCCACTATATTCCTGTCAGGATTCTGTCATTGAAAAAGTGCATACCAGTCACAGAGAAAAGAACACACTCTTCTTTTGAATATAAATTAGTTCAACCACTATTGAAATCAATGTTTTGGGTTTTTTTTTTTAAATCAGTGTAAGTTTTTGTTTTTGTTTTTTTTTTTTTTTAAACTCTGGGAGCCTGCTACCCAGCTCCCAAATAAATACAGAGACTTATTCTTACTTACGAATGCTTGGCCTTAGCTTGGCTTGGTTCCAGCCAGCTTTTCTAACTTAAATTATCCCATTTTTCTTTAACTATGTTTTGCCTCTGGGCTTCTTACCTTTCTTTAGTCTATGTATCTTTCTTTCCTTCTTACTCCCTGGCTGGCTGTATGAGTGGGTGATTGACCCCTGGAGTCCTCCTCTCCTTCTCCTTTTCTTGCTCCTCCCTCTTTCAATAGAGCCTACATTTCTCTTCCTATTTATTCTCTCTGCCTGGCAGCCCTGCTTATCCCTCTCCTCCCTAGCTATTGGCTTTTCATCTCTTTATTAGACCAATCAGGTGTTTTAGACAGGCAAAGTAACACAGCTTCACAGAGTTAAATAAATGCAACATAAAAGTATGCAACACATCTTTGCATCATTAAACAAATGTTCCACAGCATAAATGAATATAACACAACTTAAACTAAAATTCCACAACAAATCAGTATGGATGTTCCTCAAAATCTAACAATATTAATAACATGTGACCCAGCTATACTGAGTTTATAGATACATATATATATACCCTATGAAAACCAAGTCAACACTCAATAGCTGTCTGCTGTCTTAGTTCTCTTCTGCTGATGTGGGAAGAATCTGGCAAAAGCAACTTGAGGGAGAAGGGATATACTCTGGATCACAGTTCAAAGGTACAGTCCATCATAATAAGTCAGTGCAGAGAAACTTCAAGCAGCTGATCAGATCATATTCTCAAACAGGAAGCAGGACTGAGGAATTTTGTTACTGCTTAGCTACCTTTCTCCACAGTCCTGGCTTTCATTCAGAGAATGATGTCACTACAAAGGGTGGGCTTTCTGTAGACAGAAGTTTCTGTCTCACATGGTCCCACAGCCATTCAGTCCCAAAGAAACACACAGAGGCTTATATTAATTATAAACTGTTTGGCCTATTAGCTCAGGCTTATTACTAAGAAGTTCTTACGACTTAACCCATAATTCTTATCTTGGTACCTTTTCTCAGTAAGGCATTCTCATCTTGCTTCCTCTGTGGCTGGCTTGCAACTGTGTCACTGATTTTCTTCTTCCCAGAATTCTCCTAGTCTGATCACCCTGCCTATACTTCCTGCCTGGCTACTGGCCAATCTGCATTCTATTAAACCAAGTGACAAATCTTTACAGTGTGCAAGAGCATTATCCCACAGCAGCCTTCCACTTCAATTACTACAATCAAGACAACCTGCACAGACATGCCCAGAAGCTTGTCTCTCAGGTGATTCTAGATTTTGACAAGTTGACAATTAACACTAGCCATCCTAACTGTGTACCACTTTCTTTTTGCATTCTCTACAATTACCAAGGTATGATAGCAACCTGAGTGCCCTCAATGAATGGATAAAGGCAGTGCAGCCCTTCTTCCCTCCCTCCCCCTTCTCTCACACACACATGCACACATTGGAGTACGAGTCATCTACATCCATAGTTATTAGCCATCCATGGAGGGATGGCTCCATAGTTGTGAGAGCTTACGGCTCTTGCAGAAGACCCAAGTTGTTTTTTTTTTTTCCCAGCACCCACATTACTCATAAGCATATCCAACTCCAGTTCCAGGGGATTCAATGCTCTCTTGCAGCCTTCGAGGGTTCTTGCATTCACATGGTACACTTAAACTCATGAAAGCTCTCACACATACAAACAAAAAATAAAAGATATCATCTGCAAGGATATTGAATGGAATCAGAAGTTACACACCAAATCAGACTTCGAAAGACAAACACATTTTTCTCATACGTAAATTTCAGTTCTAAAGACACCAAAGTAGAGAAAATACAGTAACTTAATACAATTCAATTTGAGAGAAAGGTAATGGCTCACTAGTGAGAAAAACCAGTGTCTAAGGTTGCAAAAGAGAGTACAGTGACTCTATTCTGTGTCAACATATTTTTAGCATGTTAGAAATGTAGTGTATGGGGCTGGAGAGATGGCTCAGTGGTTAAGAGCATTGCCTGCTCTTCCA
>LOEQ01001463.1:347102-371624 GCA_001685075.1 Bramus lutescens
AAGAAAGAAAAAAAAAGGCATCACAAAAGTGATTGTAGGACTCTTCTCTGCCATTCTTTCACTATAATTACTTAGTGTCTGGTGCAGTTATTCATTGAACTTGACTTATTCTGTGTGAATTGTGACTGGGATAGCTGGCCCTGCCTCTAGCTGGACACTGCACCAGGGGAGCTGACTCCTGCACCTGGGAGAAATGGCCCCACTCCTCACCACAGGGCAGAGCAGAGCTGGCCTGGATTGCATGGGCCTAGGAGAGCTGGCTCCACATTTCACCTAAGGGGGCAGTCTCAGCAGCCCAGCCTGACCAGCTCAGCTACCACCCAGACCCACGTCCTAGGCCTTGGGTTGGTCCACCCTAACATCTGCATCATCTAAGGCCTGCTGGAACATGTGAAGGGACTGGTCCTGCTGATGGCAGCCACAGGATCTCCATGACTCAGGGCAACAGCAAGATGCCCAAGAGGAGTTTCAGTGAGGGTCCAGTGATGGTGGTGTGTGGAGGACTTGAACAGACCTATGACTGGACAAAGGTATAACACATAACACACCACAGCTCCCAATCCAACAGGACGAATGAAGAGGTGTTGCAGAGATGAGAGAGACAGAGCAGCAAGTGGTCTGGTTTGGTTTTGTAATAATTGGGGGGTGGGGAATTTCCTTTGGGAGGGGATGCTGCAGTACAAAAGCTCTTGCATACGAGCCCTTAAATGCTATCATTTCTGACACTTGCTCTGCCACTTCTCTCCCTTCTCCACAAATTTCAGCATCTAAAGGAGGGAAATCCTGGCAACAAATAAAAGAATTCAAGGTAAAATTTTAGATGAAAACCATAGATGGCCAAGCAAAGACTGTTGAGTAGATGTAGATAGATAAGTCAAAGCTAGTATTGGTCATCTCCTGAGATTCAAGAGACTAATGAGATGGCTCACAGCAGGGAAAGCTATGCCTGATGACCTCAGTTCAATACTGGGAACTTCCATGATGGAAGAAGAGAGGTGACTCCCAGAAGCTGTCCTGACTCAACATATGTGCCTTGGTCTATGTACACATTTAAGGGAAGTGGGGGGGTGAATCAATGTCAACGAAACATTTGTGTTACATGGCCAGTAGCAACAATTCCACTGAATACCGTAAATATTTTTATAAAACATTTTATAAAATGTTTTTATATAACGATTCTGTGGACTATCCTGTGAAGAAATTTACCTTCATTTTGCTATACAGTTCAGAATTAAATTACTGTCTAGTCTTACATAGCTAGCAAGTTATAACATGAGAAGCAACTTTTATTCTCCTTTAACAACTCTTTAAAATCAAAATAAGGGTAGCATTGAAGCTAGAACACAAGCCTGTACAAGAATCTCTAGAAAAGCAAATTCAAAAGTATGACAGAGAGCAAGTGCACCGATTCTAGCTCTGGTTCCTCTAGCTCAGCAGTCCACACAGATGCACAGCACTGACTAGGAGATGCGGCTGTGGAATGAAGACCATGCAAACTGCTGAAGAGCCTCTTACAGGTACATTCCTACAACCCTGGCATTCAAGAGGTGAGCAAGTTCAAGGTTAATGTAGGCCAAATACAAGGTTCAGGTCAGCTTGGACAAGATAACAAGAATCTGTCTCAATAATCTGAGTACTAATATCCCAGGGCTGGACAAATAGCGCATTGGTTAAGAACATGTACTGGTCTTATAGAGGACTGAGCTCAACTCCTAATACCCTTTTCAGACAGCTCACAACTAACTATAACTCCAGCTCCAGGGACCAGACACTCTTCTGACCTCCTCAGGCATGTGCACATAGGGAGACAGACATGTACAAATAAATAATATTTTAAAAATACAATATCCACTCAATTTTCATTGCTATTTTATTATTTTACAATATATTTCAAAAACTGCCATTATAGTTGCCATGACTCTTCTGAGAGCCCTGGAATAAAGAAACACCTAGACACATACAAATGTCAGTTCAAAATATCAACTGTCCTGAACCATCACTACCAAATTACTATAACTTTTAAATAAATGTGTGATAATGCAAAATAAAATGAAAAATGTGCTAAAATAGAAAGTAAACTTTGCTTTAATGGCTATAGAAAGGAGGTGGTTTTGTTGTTTTGTTTTCAACACATCCAATTCTGGCAGCAAGTAATAGTATGTGTTAGCCAAGTGCCCTGAAAATTTGTTTTCTGCTTGTGCGTATCACTTTAATCAGAGACGAGACATGTAGAAAAATGCTCTAAATACTTTCAACATCCTCATTCCAGAAAGCCACAATGTTGATAAACTCAAAAGTTCTCATGGTCCATAGTATTTTACGATTATTTTTCCCTGGTAACAATGGCTAATTTCAACAAAAATGCAAGGAAGCCCTCCTGAGTCCAATCTCACTTCACATTCTTCAAGGAGCAAAACAGCAGCTCTATGTGGTGATGGCGATACATTTCAGTTTCTTCCTGTTAGTTTTTAATGTTGACATGAAAACAGATTTAGCTCAATTTATATAAAGAAAACATTAGTTGTCAAATATTTCAGGATCTTAAGAACACATCACATACATGTAATTCAGTCTACAAAAAAACCAAAAACATGTCTGTATTTACGTATCTTACCTTCGCTGAAGTCTTTTTTTTTTTTTCCTGGCTAAACATGAAAAATAAGACTAAGTGACCAGTGCTGGCTTTCTTTTTCTATAAGCAACAATTTGGGTCTTGTTTCATTCAGTTTGGTGCAGTATTTTCTTAAAAACCACAAAAAGGCAATAAAAAGAAACATCTCTGGGATAGGCATGTGCTAGGGGTTTATGTCTGAAGTCATTTGAGGCATCCAACTTTGTTTTCAAGTTTATCAGCTCTTTAAACTACTAGTTAATACTTTCTTGCCAGGTTGTGGTGGCACGTGCCTTTAATCTCAGCAAGGCCAGCCTAGTCTACATAGTGAGTTTCAAGACAGGGCTACACAGAGAAACCCTGTCTTGAAAAACCAGATTTAAAAAACAAAAATCAAAACAAACAAACAAAAAACCCTACTTTCTCTAGCAGGACACAGTGGCATCATAGGGTAAGGCTTCCCACAAGATCACAGTAGACTGAATTCTCAAGAGCCACCATAACCTAAGTGAGCAGGAATCAACAGAGCCATGCATGGTCACATTCAAATTCTCCCAAAAGCACTTTGCTGCTGTTCATGCCCTCATTGTCTTAACTGGCTCATGGTAGCCTTGTTAAAATTATATCAAGTAAGATTGTACAGTTTTTTGTAGAGTTTTTTTTAAGGTACTGCTATATTCAAATTAATATAATTCCATTTGCAAAATGTCATTAATAATGTCCTTTCTATAAACATGGTTGGCAAAATAAAAAAGGCACAGAAGGGGGCTAACTAGGTATGTTTTCAACTTTCAGAGAAGGGTACCAAAGCATATGTCATGTATCATTCATGAAGAAAAGCTGCTAAAATATTCAGTAATTCATGCACAACTTGAGCTATGTGAAACTTCTCTTCAGAAAGCTCCTGAGGCTAGAGGAGAGAAGGAGTTCTTCTAGTCACATGCTCCATGTAAAACAGAATATAAAACTGCACATACATTTGGTTTTAACAGTGGACCCATGTTTTTCAAAAAATAGTGAGGCAATTAAGCAAAGGAAAACAATACCAAAATACCTTCATAAACCATTCCACCTGCAGCCTCTGTCCTGTTTACCATTCGGTGGGGAAAATGTCCAATAAAATGTAAAATGCAGCATATGTAGTCATGTAATCTAGAGACTTCCCATGATAATCTATTGCGAATTGCACTTGACAGTTCACCACAACAATGGAAAGCTGGCCCCCTGGTGGTTTGCACAGTCCTTGAGCCCCAAACTGAAGTTGAAGTCACCAGTAAAATGATCTGGATAAAAAGTTTGCAGCTGTGCTCAACCAACTGGCTCCACCATCGGGGTGTGAGCCGACCCGGGACACTGCCTTGTCCTGTTCCTTTGTGGGACTCTCGTCCTCTGGCAGGTAGTCAGGCAGCTCTGTGTTCTCTTCCACTTCCACAGGGGCATCTTGGAATGGGACCAGCATCTAACACAGAGAAGCATAAAGAGCCATTACTAACCCAACATAACATGACACCATCCATGCCCTAAGTCACATCCTCATCTTAAGCGTCATCTTCATCCTGAGACTCTCAAAGGCTCTGTGTCTTCTAGTGTTTTCTTCTTGCAGGACAGTCTAAGAACTGAGCACACCGTAAACACACAGGAGAGACAGCAGCTGCAATCTATCGGGGTTCTAGGGCCTAAGTAGTAACTTGTGTCTAGACACGGCCACTCTGAACTCCCAGAGTGCCACAAAGCCGCTCGTCTGTGGAAACCAAAGCTCACAGCTTACAGTCGATCCCTCCTCTGCAACACAGATCTAGAGTGCACCATATTAACTTGTTCAGAGAATATGCCTTTATTGTCTTGGATTCACAAAACTAGCTTAAGTTAGAAAGTACTGAAGATCAGTGTAAGGAACTGTCCTGTCCTTAACATATATAATCCGCATCACATCTCCACTGAGTTCAGAGATTCCGTTAGCACATTCTGAACTTCACAAAAGATCTCTCTATACTACTAAGACAGAAATCAAATTATACCACATCCTTATATTTCATAACTATTCCTCCAGGAATGTTATAATCCACTAACCATAAGAGTCCCAGTCTGGTAGGAGTAAAATAAAATACAAGCTTTACCTCTTCCCCACTTTCACTTCTCACAACTTGTTGGGCTTTCATGACCTTGGTTGATGCTATTGCTGACGCCAAAGCCTGGAATGAAAGGATAAAGGAACAATTCTGAATGAGGACTTGCTTGGTTGTAACTTCACACACATTCGGTTGTTGAAAGTACTGACCTCTGCCTTCAAATCTGAACGGATTCGCACCACACATCTTTGAACAGCCATTTGAAAAGTAAAGCTAATAACACCTTTAATTTTTAACAAAGCCTCTTCACACAGATTTCTTCGAGACTGAAAAAGTAAAAAGCAAACTGTTATTAAAACAGGTAGAGAAAATAAATCAACTTGAGCCATACTGAACCATTCATTGGTGCCAATTCTGTCACTATAAAAAGATCACAGAACCAATTACACAAACCTACATGGCAAAGCCTACTACACACAGGCTATAAGGGATGGCCAACTACACTAAGCTTCCACAACAGCTTATTCCACACTAGACATTGCAGGGAACTGAATATTGCTGGTACTTGCTTGTCTACCTAAACATATCTAATCTTACGGTGCCACAGTGACATGTGTGGTCCACGGATGACAGAAGCATGAAATATTGTTACATGTTATTTGCAAGGACTAGGATTAGATAGAAAAGGAAGCAAAGTTACAACACGACAGTAATTCTTGGCATATTTCAAACTTCAATATTAATATGTAGTGTTAATAACTGTCACCCAATGCATAACAAAGTACTCAAGAACAGAAAAGTAGAGGCCATCAGCCATTTTTGTTACGTTTTACTGAGACAGCCATATTCCTTTACTTACAAATCCTCTGACCAGTTTCATCTAAGGCAGAGTTGGCAATTATGACAGAGACCATATGGTATACTAAAACATTCACTCCCTAGCCCCCTATTCTAGTCTAAAAGGCTCTAGGCGTAAGCTAGAATTAAAAGTATTCAGTGTTTGAATCACTGTCCCTTATAAATATTATGTCCTTCTTATTCATGGCATGCGATATCAAGCATTATCAATATTCTCTTTTGGTTCTCATTTTCCTCTGTTGGTACCCACATGGTCTCTGCTACTTTAAAGCAGGGTACTAATTATCCCATTTCTAACTTCACCAAATCTTATTCTATTTGTTTCCTCTTATCCCCACAGTCCAGTACCTGTAATTAAGAAACTGCTTTTTGCTTTGAGCCTCAGGAGACATTCTAATCATTTCAGCTATATTTTGATTTTTTGGTCTTACTGTATACTGGCCTATACTTTTTTGTAAGTAGCTACTTTGAGTGGATGGTGTATATGGAAGGAGAGGGTGTATAAGCATGTATGTATTTGTATATGTGCACCTAGGCATGCATGGAGTATACAAGGGACATAATAGGTATCCAGCTTTATCACTCTCTTATTCCTTTGTGACAAGAACTTTCACTTAACCAGGAGATAAGGTACCAACCAGCAGGTTCCAGAAATCCTCTGTCTCTAGCCCCACAGTGCTGGGGTTCAGGCATCTGTGCAACCATGCCTGGCTTTGTACATGGGTTCTGGAGATTTCAATGAAGGTCCTCATGACTGCACATGGAGGATTCTTACCCACTGAGCTATCAGGTCCTCAGGACTGCACACCGAGGATTCTTACCCACTGAGATATCAGGTCCTCAGGACTGCACACCGAGGATTCTTACCCACTGAGATATCAGGTCCTCAGGACTGCACACCGAGGATTCTTACCTACTGAGCTGTTAGGTCCTCAGGACTGCACACCAAGGATTCTTACCCACTGAGATATCAGGTCCTCAGGACTGCACACAGAGGATTATTACTCACTGAGATATCAGGTCCTCAGGACTGCACACAGAGGATTCTTACCTACTGAGCTATCAGGTCCTCAGGACTGCACACCGAGGATTCTTACCCACTGAGATATCAGGTCCTCAGAACTGCACACCGAGGATTCTTACCCACTGAGCTGTTAGGTCCTCAGGACTGCACACCAAGGATTCTTACCCACTGAGCTATCAGGTCCTCAGGACTGCACACCGAGGATTCTTACCCACTGAGCTATCAAGTCCTCAGGACTGTACACCGAGTACTCTTACCTACTGAACTAGCTCCCTAGCCCCTATTGGATTTCTGTGTTAGCTTTAAAAAAGTAACTTATTCATAGTTAACAAAATGAACAAGACATACTAGAGACACTTTATGTATATTAAGGTATTCCATTTCATCAATTTTCATACAGCAGAAATTTTTTGGACTTTTGTAGCTGTTAACTTACTTGATCCTGTCACAGGTTAAGAAGGATGTAAAAGTGCCCTCCCCTAACACACACAGAGACAGATAGACAGACACAGACACACACACACACACACACACACACACACCCCTACTGAACCTTAAAAAAAATAGAAAAACCTTAGCTTTAAGGCCTTAAATAAACCATCAGAAAAGGTTGTGGTGATCCTTAGAAAGTCTGCCTGGCACAGGTGAAGAGGTGAGTGGAGAATTAAGTGTCCACCCCTTAGGGGGAAGGGAGGGGAGTGGAGAAAAATACATAATGCGATAAAAACAATTAAAAAAGAGTAAAAGAAAAAAGTGTCTACCCCTGAATATGTAATATATAATTTCTCCTGAAATTATCTCAAACTCAAGTCGCATATACTAAATTAGGATTAAACAATTAAAATACTGACAAAATTAAAAAAAAAACAAACAGTAATCTTAGATACTGGAAACGTAACACATCTCTGGTGAGTTCCCTATTGTGCAGAAGGTTTTCAAGGTCCAGCATATCATGCTGGAACTGATATTGATCTTGGCTGTTAACCTGACTGGACTGAAAAGTGCCCACAGATTAGCATCACCACAACCTTTTCTAGTGCTTTATGGAGCCCACTCTCTTTAGAGGAATACTTTGCTCGGCCAAGATACAGGGGAAAGACCTTGGTCCTGCCTCACAGTGATATGGGAGACTTTGCTGATTCCCCATGGGCAGACTTACCCTCTCTGAGGAGTGGATGGGGGGGGGGGTGGAAGGAGAGGGAGGAGCAGGAGGAAGGGAGAAAGTGGGAACTGGGATTGATATGCAAAATGAGAAAAGACTGTTTTAAAATTTAAAAAGAGTCTAAAAAGTTCTTAGTCCCAGCACAGCAGCACAGTGCTATGATCACCGCACACTGCACTCCTAAGGCAGAGGACTAGATGTGCCTGAGTTCAAGGTTAACCTAGGCTATAAAGTGAGACCAGATCTCAAAACAAAGGAACAAAATTCAGAACCAGTGAATGTCACAGGGGGAAGAGTGCCTGTCACCAAGCCTGACACCCCGAGTCTGCTTCTGAGGACCACATGGTGGAAGAAGAGAACCACCTTCTGCAACTCGTCCACTGACCTCAACATGTGTAGCCCAACCAAGAAAAAATTAAAACGAAATAAAAAAGGGAAGAAAAAGAGAACACCTGGTTCTTTGAAAAGATCGATGAAGTTAACAAACATTTACCTTCCAAGAAAAGCCAACTGATAAACTTAGGAATTAGGAGGGAAATATGACTGCCAACCTTACATATAGGAAAAAGTTAGTAAAACCTAAGACTAAGTCTTCTGTACCTGGTCTTGGGATGAAAGTGTTTCAGATCTGGGAGTCTTTCCTAGATTTTACAATTTTATGTAAACTACACTTGCCAAACACCTCACATTCAAAAATTATGAATTCTAAGCGCTGGAGAGATGGCTCAGCAGTTTAGAGCAACTATTGCTCTTGCAGAGGGCCCAGGCTCAATACTACTTGTAGATAGTTTACAATCATTCATAAACTCCAGTTCCAGGGGATCCAGTGCCAGTCTCTAGTACACATATACACGTGCAGGCAAAACAGTCATACACATGAAATAAAATCTAAAAAATCTAAAGTGAAATTTTAAAATTAAAAATTATTTCTGAGTATCATATTGAAATTTAAAAAAACAAAACAAAACAAAACAAAAAGGCTTGGATCTTAAAGCATTTCAAAATATGCATTTTTGGATCGAGGACATAGCCTATACAAATACTACGAATAACCGCATGAAACACATTATGACCTCAACAAAATGTACACAATACTACAAAGACATAGACAGCCAAAACTTAATTAAAAAAAAAAACAGAAAAAGATGAATAGACAAGTAAAGAGATTCAATTAATGGTCAAAAAGCTGCCCATAAAAGCAAAGCCCAGGGCCAATGATTTCATTGATAATTTTAACAAAATGTATAAAAAGGGGGTTGGAGAGATGGCTCAGTGGTTCAGAGTGCATCTACTCTAGCAGAGGACTCACTTTCAATATAAGCACCCACATAATTCAGAGAATTCAGCAATAAAAGACCACTTAAAACTGGTCAAAGAACAAAAAGGAAATGAGCATTTCCCTCAAATATAAATCTGAAATAACTTAAAATACATACAATCCAACCCCCAATCCAACCACTAAAAAAATGACTAATACATTTCTAGAATGTTGCTCAACATTATTTACCAGGGAAGTGTAAATCAAAACCATCTGAGGAACACTTTCAATCCACTAGGACAGCTGGGAAATGGCAAGTGCTGATGAGAACGTGGAGAAACTGGTTGAAATATAGAATCGTGTAGTCACAGTACACAATCTGACAGTTCATTAAAAATTAAACGTATAATTACCATATGCCTGAGCAGTGCCACTAGGTAAATACCCAAGAGGATGTTAACATGTGCTTAAAAACAACAATAATAAATGTCTAAACATGCTCCTAGGAGGTTTCTAAGAGCCAAAGGTAGAAACAATTCACCTGTCTATCAGTTGATAAATGGATAAGCAAAGTACCACACATCCACGAGATGAAATATATACAAGAAGTGGGTGTGCAGATACATGCTACAACACCAATGAGCCCTCAGAAGTTATGCTAAGCATAGATCCTTTCAATGCCTACAGGACCTAGTGGTGTCTGTCTATCTCATGTCTGACATTAGAAGCTATACCTCATATCTACATAAATCATGCACAGCTTTAATGAGACCTGTCTGCTTCCTGCATGTCTGTCGGTTCAGGTGTTTCACTGCATATTCTTTAGGCCTTCTATTAAGAGCATGTACATTTAAATCTGCTATGTATGCTGATTAGCCCGTATCTTTAGCATAAGATGTTCCTTTTGTCAAGAGGATAAAATTTTAATATTGCAACTTTTTCTTAGAGAATGTAGGCAAGTGACTGTAAAGAAAGTAGTGATACAACTTCTCTTGCCATCTTATGAAGCACATCTTTAAATCTTACCGTATCATCGAGACCATCTATCTGCAAAACTACTGTTTTGGCACGTTTGTTTGTAGTTCCCAGGAAAAACTGAGCTTTCCTTCGACGTGAATTCACTTCATTAAAACTATCACCATCAGCCATACTGGAGGACTGAAGGATGTCATAGATTTCAGAGGCCAGAAGTTTTGTTTCTCCTGGCGTTGTAGTCCTTGAAAAGAAATGAACAGTCACTTTTGCTGATTCTGTAATTTTACTTCCCAACTTCGGTGAGTTTTGTTTACTTCATACTGATATCTTATTCAATAAAAAAGTAACACTAGTGAGTCTCAGAATTGGGAGTGTAGTTCAGATGGCAGAGCTCTTGCCTAGCAGGCTTGGAGCCCTACATTTCCAGCAGCACACAAACAAGGTGCAGTGACTCTGCTGTAACAACAGCACTCAAGAGGTAGGGGCAAGAGGATCAGAAGCTCAAAGTCCTCCTTGACCACACAATCTTGAGATCAGTCTAATACAAGACTCTACTTTAAGGATGAAAAGGAAAGAATAAGGAAAGCATCAAGTCGGTATGATCTTCATGCAACTTTTCACACAGTCCAGGCTAATTTTCTCTACCTCACTGTGAGAGTGTGAATGAAAATGGCCCCAACTGGCTCACAGGGAGCCACACAATTAGGTGTGGCCTTGTACGTCACTGGAGGTGGCTTTGAGGTTTCAAGGGCCAAGCCAGTCCCAGGGTCACTCTCCCTTCCTGCTGGGCATCTTTAATCCCAGCACATGAGAGGCAGAGGCAGGTGTATCAGTGAGTTCAAGGCCAGCCTGGTCTATAGAGTGACTTCCAGGACAGGCTCCAAAGCTACATAGAGAACCTCTGATTCAAAAACCAAAAGAAAAAAAAAGATGTAGAATTCTTAGCCATGATGATAATGGACTAACCATCTGACTGTAAGCAGCCCCAGATTTCCTTTAAGAGCTACTGTGGTCATGGTGCCTCTTCACAGCAATAGAAACCCTAACTAAGACACTCATAATGAGCTACCATGTCTGGCTAAGCTGTAACAATCTCCTAATTTCATGTAAAACATGATTCATTGAGATTCAGAATCTATCCTAGCATGGTACAAAAGTACATTTAATTAAAATCATTAAACAGGAAACCAAGTAAATAGATCAGATTACCAAATTTCTCTGCTGCCACAATTATTGTTCAAACCATCTCTTTTCTATCGATTCAGGTAGCCTATTTTTAAAGCTGAACTGTAGAGGCAGAGAACTGCAATGCAGATATTTTTTGATGTCTGAAAAAAAATCTAACTGCTGGCAAGCATATTAACAATGCCATCTAAAGAAATATTAACAGAGCCAGGAAGACAGCTCACCAGGGAAAGCCTGTGCCATGCAAGGGTGAGAAATGGAGTTTGGATCCCCAGCCCCCACAGAAATACCAGGCAGCATGAGAGTCTGCCTGTAATTCTGACATAAGCAGGTAGCAACGAACTAGGCTAACTAGACCAGCTACATTAACAGAGCATTCAAATACAGATGCTTCTAATGCTTATTTTGGTGAACAGAAGTGACTTTCCTCAAACTTGAAAGGGGAGTTAGGACAAAAAAAATCAACACATAAGAAACTTGAAAAGAAACCTTCAAATATTGAGACCTACAAAAGCTAAATAAATTGCAATGTCTTATCAATCGTTGTATCTCCACTACTAAAAAGACTAAGGGACCAAATTAGAATGAGTATGTAATAAATGTTTTATTATTAGTGGAGCAATTACCATACTATTGTAAAAATGTATACTTTATTTAAAGAAAAAAAAAGTCACTTTCAGAAACCATGTAGACACACCACTTGGATTCACCTAAAAAAAAAAAAGGCCTTTATGGCCTTTAATGACAAAGAAGCCAGGAAGATCTGGCCCACCAACATAGCAGATGCCTTTGGGCCCAATTCTCCTTCAAGCCTCTGAAGAGAATGGTTTCACCAGAGGGACGGATGCCAGTCTTACAACCCAATGAGGTGGTTTAGTAGTTAAAGGCTTAAAGGTGTTTACTCAAGCTGTCCTCTAACCTCTGCAGCCAGGCACACACCCATGCAAATAAATTTAAAAAGTAAAATTAACTAAATAAAGGACTGTTCTGCTACAGTCACAGCCGCAAGCACAGCAGTTTTAGAACCATCACAGACCAAAGGGCAGGGGATGTTCTTCCCAAGCAGCCCCAGAAAGATGTCATTTCTGTTCAGTACAGGACTGATCTAGAAGGCATTCTGTTATGCTATCTGTTCCTTTCTTGCTGAAAGTGTACAGGAGCCTGGGGACTTTCTCTGCCCAGTCCTGTCCCAGCCTTCTTTATGTCTAAGACATTAATCCACATTTCTAACTTTATCTTAGATCACCTTCCCTAATGACCTGCCAAGATAACGTCTTCAGTTTCTCTCAGTAACTTCATAATGGTCTCCATACTTTGCCTGTGTATGTTTTCCACATACACACACCTTACCACATCCTTAAGCTAACAAGGTTAATTACTTTATAGGTTAAGTGCATGCTACTTGAACACACTCTAAATTGTTAAAGTTCAAATGGAAAATGTATTTTTTCAACATTTTGGGTTTTTTAAATATTTTATTTTTTTATGTGTATGTATGGTTTGTCTGTATGCATGTCTATGTACTACATGCATGCAGTGCCCACAGAGGCCAAAAGAGGGGCTCAGATCTCCCAAAACTAGCGGTCTAGATAGCTGTGAGTGACTGTGTGAGAGTGGTCCATGGGAAGAACAGCCAGTGCTCTGAACCTTGAGCCATCCCTTGTTGTTTTAAGTAGCAGTCTCCAGAGTCCAAGCCAACTCTAGCTCCTGGCAGTCCATCTGCCTCAGACTTTTGGGTGCTGGAATCTTGGCTCTCAACACTCCTTTTGTTTGAGACAGGGTTTCTCTGTGTAGCCCTGGATATCCTGGAACTCACTCTGTAGACCAGGTGGGCCTAAAACTCATAGATTCACCTACTTCTCTACCTCTGGAGTGCTGAAAGTAAAGGTGTGCACCACTACTTCCTGGCTTTAACACTACTTTTAAATCTAATTTTCCACATCTTCTTTGTACCACTTACTTTCAACTTCAATAACTATGCCTGTTTAAGGAATACACATGCCACTGATTTGTTGATATATGTAAAAAAATCTAAGTTTCCATAAACTTTCAGATTCCCAACAACCTCACCAAAAGAAACTCTGAATTTCCGAGACCATGATGAAGGGTCCTTTGAGTATCAAACAGATGACGTCACAAGAGCAATGCTCCACGGTATCACTACAGATGACGTCACAGGAGTAGTGCTCCATGACATTACTACAGATGACACCATGGGAGAATTGCTCCACGATATCACTACAGATGAAGTCACAGGAGCAGTGCTCCATAACATCATTACAGATGAAGTCACAGGAACAGTGCTCAGGACATCACTACAGATGACGTCACAGGAGCAGTGCTCCACGATATCACTACAGATGACGTCCCAGGAGCAGTGCTCCATGACATCACTACAGATGAAGTCACAGGAGCAGTGCTCCACGATATCACTACAGATGAAGCCACAGGAGCAGTGCTCCATAACATCATTACAGATGACATCCCAGGAGCAGTGCTCCACGACATCACTACAGATGAAGTCACAGGAGCAGTGCTCCATGATATCACTACAGATGACGTCACAGGAGCAGTGCTCCACAACATCACTACAGATGATGTCACAGGAGCAGTGCTCCACAATATCACTACAGATGACGTCACAGGAGCAGTGCTCCACGACATCACTACAGGTGACGTCACAGGAGCAGTGCTCCACAATATCACTACAGATGAAGTCACAGGAGCAGTGCTCCACGATATTACTACAGATGACATCACAGGAGCAATACTCCACATCACTACAGATGACATCACAGGGGCAGTGCTCCACAACATCACTACAGATGACATCACAGGAGCAGTGCTCCATGACATCACTACAGATTATTTACTATGATTAGCTGTCTCATTGCTCTGCTACCAAATCAATTCATTTACTTCATAAAGCTTCATTTAGTGTACAACTTTTTCTTTAAAAATTATAATCAATCACACACATACAAGGCTGGAATGCGGCTCAGATGATAAGGTGCTTGACTGCATGGATGAAGCTCTGAGTTCTACCCCTGCACACAAAATCTAGGTATGGGGCACACACCTGCAATACCAGCACTCTAAGAAAAGCAGGAAGATCAGTAGGTCAAGGTCATCCTTGACCAAAGAGTAAGTTTGAGGCCAGCCTGAGTTCTGTGAAGAGTATCTCAAAAATAAAATAAACACACATAAACAGTATTCTTTTAATTTTAGGCAATGGCCTATGAGTAAGTAATACCTGAATTTTAAATCTTTATAGTATAAAGCACCAGTTAATGGACTAGAAAACACAGAAGGAAATGTTTGATAGATATACTAAGAGCCATGAACATTCAGTTGTCTTGAAATTTGAACAAAAACCTCTGTTGCCCCGTTCCTGCCCCATCAGTTGCAAATATCTTAGGATTATCACTGTAATACAGGAGACAGAAGAGAATTATTAAATACTTATTAATATCCCAAAATGAAAGGATAGATGTCAACATTTTAAATAAAATATAAACATATTTATAAAGACTGTTAAAAACCATGTTTATTGGTAAAAACAAAATTAACAGCCAGGCATAGTGGTACACATTTTAAACCTAGCAAGGAGGCAGAGGCATGGAGATCTCTGAATTCAAGGCCAGCCTGGTGTAAAAAACAAATTCCAAGACAGCCAGAGCTACACAGAAAACAAATATTCACTAGCAAAATATTTTTGGGCACAAAAACTACAGAAGTCTATCTTTTTTTCTTTAAAATTCTAAATAATACTTAAAATTGAAAAAGAAAATAAAATTTCAATAAATGTGAGTCATCCATCGACTTACACAGACCCATTTTTCTTCTGCCTCAGAGAATACTGCCTGCCGTACTTACTTTTGTATGACGTTCTGTAAGCTTAACATCATCCCCAACTCTCCCTTCATCTTTTCTCTGTTCGCACGACATTCAGCCAAGTACCGGAGCGCCTGCAGCAGAAACAACAGTCAATTCACACATCCAGACTGCTCGAAACTATGGTCACTTACAATTCACTGGGAGAGGAAAAAGAAAATAAGTGTTTTTATTTTCAGCATCAATTGATTTTAAATTCTCCTTTAAATGTAACATTCAAAATAATCTCCTAGGAGCTGTGGTAACTGAATGTGTCTTATGAAATGAACATTCACTCCAACCTTATCCACAAGGTCAAAATTAGGTTGTTTCACTTTCATTTATCATTTCGTCTTAACAAGATCACAAGGAGCTATATTCCATTTATTAATCTCAAAAAGTAATTCCAACAGCCATCATGTCCCTGGATGCTTTCTACACATTAATGAAAATAAACTGCTGGGGGACAAAGCATACAATGAGCTTTATATAATGAACTGACTCCTGTTTTACTGTACTACACCTTTCCAACGTGTTGTGAATCAGAAAAACAAATAAGCAAACAAACAAACAAACAAAAAGCAGGCAAAGCGGTATACTCCCACATGTACACCAGGAAGAAAGCTGGGGTAGAAGGATCTGCTCTGAGTCAGAGGCTAGCCATGACTGCATAGTAAGTTTTAGGATAACCTGGGCTACAGAAGGAGACTATCTCAAAATATCAGAATAAATAAAATGAAAATTACAAGATGAACTCATGGTCACAGCTCTGTACTTAGGAGATAAGCTAACTTTCCCAGGTACAATAGGCACATTTTTTCCACTAATTCCCTCACCCGCAGCTTCTTTGGGGCTGTCCGGCTGTTTACCTTTATAGCTAAATACTACTATCATCTACAGACTTCACCATAACTCAGTCATCTCAATCTACTTATCTTTCAGGTTTCTACTGGGTCTTCTGCCTTTCAAGTAAAAGGGCTGAGTCTATTAAAATAGTATCAGCTATTAAGGCCACAAACTCAAGCATCTGTTTTTCTTTCTGTAATTATAAAGCTGTGACTTCTGTTTCACTTACTGAAGGTTTACCTGATATCCAAACTGCCCTTCCCTGTAGAAACTTATACCCAAGGCCTGTTTCAGACACTGTCAAGAGGGAGAATGCAGTTGTGTCCTTAGGAAAAAAGGGATGAGGCAGGTCCTGAAGACCCTTTCCTCACTGCACAGATAGCAGCAGTGGAGATGGTAGCACTCAAGAGTAACTCAAATGGGCGTGGTGGTTTGTGAATCTGTGAGGCAGACATCATACTGAGGAAGACAAAGCAGCCATACTTGCAGAGAAGAGGCACACAGCAGTGTCCCAAACAGCAAGAATTCCAAAGATCTACAGAGGGGGCCAGAGAGTCTGTGTTTGAGTGGCAATCTGCACATGCAAAGTGTGAAAGGCCACATGGTAAGGGAATATCACCACCAGAAAGTAAATCAACAAACCCGGAGCTTAGGATGAGGTGGGAATAGTTTGGGATGACATCTGCCAGAGGAACAAAGACCTCACCACCCATGAGGCATCATGGTGAATGCCTCAATGTGTTTACAGTGGCAATGGAGGTAGCACAGATTGCACACATTCTAACGAAGCCCAAAGCAATCTTGAAAAATCAAATTGGTCCCAAGTTACCTAAAAGCAACATTGAAAAAAGTTCAACAGCATTTATAGAAATATATTTTTCTCTTTTTAAAGTTTTTGAGACAGGGTTTCTCTGTACAGCTCTGGCTGTTCTGGAACTCACTCTGCAGACCACGCTGGTCAAACTCGGAATCATCTGCCTTAGCTTCCTAAGTGCTAGATTAAAGGTGTTTACCACCACGCCTAACTTAAAACAATTTTCAAAAACCTGACACATTAAAAGGCTGTAATACCTGGCACAGGGAGAAAATCACCAGACTAGAAAAGATGCAGGTAAATGTAACCTATATCCAGAATTGTAAGGCAAAAAGTAACCAAAAGACACAAATCAAGGTAAAATAGATATTATGAATTAGAAAAACATCAAAAACAGCTATTATAGTATGTTTCATGTTTGAGGGCGAGGATAAAAAATGAAGACAAGGCTTAGAGAAATGAAGTCATCAAGAAGGCAGACAACCTCTAGAGGACAGAACGTGAGAGGAAAACAGTTTAGATCCTGCACCATAAGAAGCAGTGGACTCTCAAGTACAGAAACGAGCCAGAAGGAAGTGCACAAAGGAAGAACATGGATTAAATATAGGGGCATAAAGGCTCAGTGCAGCAGTGTCAACAGGACAACACATGCTAACGTTATGTGGACCTGAAGAATGAGAAGAGGGAAAAAAAAGAATGGGAAGGGGGAGACTTTCAGCAAAAATTAAAAATAAAAATCTATGAAAAAATAGTGGATGAAAATTTCCTAAACCTCAGAATATTTAAACCCACAGACTCAAGAAATTCAACAAATTACAAATAACAATAAAAAGAAAATATACCTCAAAATCTAAAATATATATATCAGGCATTTCCTGAAAAACAGTAATGAGTTCACAGATGAAGTCACAAAAGTCTTTTAGGGTTCCAAGATGATTCAGCAAATAAGACAACTCAAGTCATGGAAGCCGGATGACCTGAGTTCAATCCCAACTTAAGTTTAATTCCTGTCCTGAGGTCAATTCCCAGAGTATACAGTAGGAGAAAATCCATTCTAGAAGACTGGTCTCTGACCTCCACAAGTGAGCAATGACACATGTGTACGCACACATGTGGATGTACACACAAATAAATGTACAAATAAAAAGTGTTCAAATTAGTATAACACTTTTCTTATTAGAAATCATATAAGCTGGCAGCTTGATACAGTCAGTGGCTTACTCCTGTTTCCCCAGTATCCAGAGGCTGAGACAGGCAGATTGACATGAGATCCAGGCAAGCCTGATTTACATAGCAAGTTCCAAGCCAGCCCTGGACTACAAGAGTGAGACCTTATGAAAATAAAAAGGAGGGAAAGAGAACATATAATCCAGGAGACACACAGCAGCAATATTTTTTAATACAGGAAAATAATAGCAAACACTGCAAATGGAAAGAAAGAAAGAGAGAGAGAGAGNGAAGAGAAGAGAAGAGAAGAGAAGAGAAGAGAAGAGAAGAGAAGAGAAAAAGAATTCCTCAGGCAGACAGGAAAGAAAAGACACTAGTACAAATCCCAGTCTATGTTTAGGAATGAAGACCACTGGAAACGGTGAAGATGAGAACAAATCTAAAAGACATTTGAAACTGAACGTGGATGCACATACCTTCAATTCTAACTCAGAGAAACAAACAAGGGGGACTAACAGCTGAAGGCAACACCTGGTATGGTGGCGCAAGCCTTTAATCCCAGCACTCTGAAGACAGAGGAAGGCAGATCTCTGTGAGTTTAAGGCCAACCTGATCTACAGAGTAAAGTCCAGGCCAGCCAGGGTGACAAGAGGCCCCTTCTCAAAACAAAACCAGAATTGGAGACAAGCCTACACTACAGGGCAACAGCACTCCAAAAAAATCATCCAAACTCTCAAGTGATAGCTGGTTGTGGTAGCACATGCCTGTAATTCCAGCACTTGAGAGGCAGAGGCAGAGGCAGGCGGGACTCTTGTGAGTTTAAAACCAGCCTTACACAATGAGTGCCAACAGCCATGGCTATCTAGTGAGACCCTGTCACAGACGAAAACAAACTGAATTTAAAAAAATTCAATATATTTTAAAGCTAACTGAGTGCTAGGGAGTTAGCTAGGTGCTTGCTTAGCATGTGTGAAGTTCTGTTGAATCCTGAGTATCACACACACAAAGACTGAGAGCATACTGCTTAAAGCAATGTAGGTATATCTACATAACAAAGATGGGAGAAAAGAAGGGGCTATAATATTGTATGATTCTCACATCATACATAAAGCATACGATAAAAGTGGACAAATAGGTCTGAAGTGCATCTTATCGAACTGGGAGTGACCACTGGACTAAAATAAAATTCTGAAGTTACCTTATGAAAGGGGGACTATTAAAATGCACACCTGCTTCTCCTCCTTATTAGAACCTCAATCTACTGGCCTCTAGGTTTTCATTAGCTCACGCCTTCTGTCTCCACTCTCTCACTACTCAGGCTGGTACCTATAATCTCACCACTTTAACCACATAATCCTATTCTAACTTCCTTGCAATCATTCTGTCCAACTTACCTGGCCAAGTATCAACCCTGGACAAATCCAGGGATTAGGCCCTCAGAGCCTATAGCAGGCCTGAAGTGGGAAGAAAAGTGGTTAATAATCCAGTCATAGGATCATATCAATCCAATATTACCGCACTAAGCAGTTCTCAGCACTGCTGAGCAATTTTATCCTCCCCCACAGTAAACAGCCTTTCCTAGTTTGTATACTTAGAAAATTCGCCTACAAAAAAATTACCTACTCAAGTCAGATGTGATAGTGCCATACCTGCAATCCCAAACTAAGGGAGACAGAACAGGTGATGTATAGTAGGAGATTCTATTTCTAAAACAAACAAAAAATACTGATATGGTTTGAATCTGGAATATCCCCCAGCAAAGGGTCATGTTTTGAAGAGTTGATCTGGTTTGAAGCACCATTCTGAAGACTGTGGATCCTTTAAGGAAGGTCTGGCTGGATCACTGCAGGGGGCGGGGCTTTAGAAGGTTATACCCTTCCCTGGCTGCCATTCATTCAGTCGCTTCACTGTGCTGTAAGGAGTCTACCACACATTCTCACCACCATGAACTCATGAGCTGAGCTGCTCTTGCCAAGCCTTCCCCAGCGTGCATTAAGTCCCCTGAAAACACCAGTCAAAAGACACCTCTCCCCTCTTCTATTGTTTATGCCAGTTATTTTATCAAAGCAACATCTCACAGCACATAGGCTGACCTTTAACTCCTTATCCTCCTGCCTCCAGCCTGTCTCTTTTAAACTAATAGACATATTGGGGCACACACATAAAAAGTATGTGTGGTGACTCCCATGTACCCATCATTCAGCTTCAATAAGTGATAATCTGGTTTTATGTCAAGTCCTCTCTCTGGTCCATAATCGTAACTGAATATTAGAGAACATCTCATCTGTAGATATTTCACTACATTTCTAAGAAATTAGTTTGGTGTTTTTATTTGTTGTTCTGGTTTTGAAACAGGATATCACCATGTATATCTGGCCAGCTTGGACCTCACTATGGAGACCATGAGGGCCTTGTACTCAAGAGATCCACCTGCCTCTGCCTCCCAAGTGCTAGGATTAAAGGTGATGACACCATGTTCAGAAAGAAATCAGTTTTAGATTATCTTAATACTATTATAAAATTCTACACAAATGACCTTTTTAAAAAAGTAATGACCTTTTCTTCAAGTCTTAACACATTTTCACTGTCTAGCTAATAACACTTCAACAGCAAGGCATTTTTTGTTTTGTTTTGACAGAATCTCACTATAAAGTGCCAACTGTTCTGGAACTCACTACTATAGATCAAGCCGGTCTCAAACTCACAGAGATATGCCTGCCTCTGCCTTTCAGGTACCAGGATTAGTGTGTGCCACCACACCTGATGGCATTAACCACCATACATGAAAGCATTACATTTTAAATTTAATTTTTATATTAGTTATTTTGTATGCATGCCCCTGCAACACAGCACAATGCCTGGAAGTTACAAAACATAAGTTACAGAAGTTGTTCTCTCCTCCCAACATGTGGGTTCCAGGCATCAATTCAGGTCATTGGGCTTGGTGGCAAACACTTTTACCTGCCACCAAGCCTTCTCATTGGTCAAATGACTTTAAATTGTTTTAAGTTGTTTTAGTTTACTTATATGGCTATTTTGCTTCTCTGTATGTCTGTGTACCACAAACTAAGGTACTCTGCAGTCTGAGCTCCTAACTGCTGAGTCATCTCACCGGCCTTCACAATGACGTTTAGTGTCATCTACTGAATACTGCACATTCACTTCCAGTCACTCAAAAGGTGCTGATGATGAATGTGTTTAAATGAGAACAGAAGTCAGGTCTACAGATAACGTCTGACTGTAACGGTCACTTCCATCGCTGCTCTCTCCTCCACTCCAGCTGCCTTTCTTTTCTAAACTAAGTGCTACTGAAGGGTCCAGATTTTACCTGTCACACAGAAATTCCTCCATTCTGGATCTGTCTGATGGTCTTGTTGCTCTTTAACATGTTTCTCTACCCTCCACATTTCCCATAAATCTGTTTGAATTGTTAGCTTTGATCCTGTTTATTTTCTTTCCTTTCTGTCCTCCTTACCATACATTAAAATAAGTGTTATGTCCATCAACTAGTGGATGGATAAACAAAATGGTGTTTGTGCATACAATGAGATGTTACCCACACATGGAAAGAAACGAAGCACTGAAACGTGTGGAGGTATATCTGTTCAACATAATATAAATGAGGCTAAAGTCACGAACGTTACCTATTATATGACTGTATCTATAGGAAAACTCCATAGGCATTTTTGCAGAGTAGCAAATAAGTAGTCCAGTGCTGCCTACACAAGGGGAGGGCACTAGGGAAGAGGTGACCAGTACAGCAATCTCTGAAGTGATAAAAAAGGTTGGAAAGTAATCCCAACACCTGAGAGGCTGACTCAACAGGGTCTCAAGATCCAGGTAGGTCTTGGAAACATTAACAAGACTATGCCTCAAAACAATTTAACAAAATTAAAACATTCTAAAATTGACTAAAGAGATGGTTGTACCACTCTGTGAATAAAAGCCACTCAACTGTATACTTTAAATGCATGAACTTTATGATGGTATAAGAATTACATCTTTAAAAGCTGTTATGAACCAGATGGGGTTCTGTACATCTGTAATCCCAGTAATTTGGGAAGATGGGCCAGGATAAGTGAGTTCTAGGTTAGCCTGGGATACAAAGCGAAATCGTGTCTCCATCTCCCTCTTCACAAAAAAAAGCTGTTATGAAATTAAAAATAGAAAATAGTATCTTTTGGGTGATGGATGTAGTTTAGTATAGCATGTGCTTAGCATTCATGACACCCTGATTTCAATTCCTTGTATTAAAAAGTACCTTTCTAAACTCCAGTTCTCTCCATTGATGGGCTACGGGATATAGATCAGTAATAGGACTTGATTAACATGCATAAAAACCTGGGTGTGAGGCCCAGGTATACACACAAATGGGGGGGGGGAGTAATGATCTGGGTGTGGTGGTATATGCCTACAGTCAAAAGATGACCTGAGTCCAACAGCTGGAAAAACAGCCTGGTCAATACAGCAATATCCCATGTCAAAAAGAAAACACAAATAATAGATCATCATGTTAATTAAAAATACCAAGTACCAGAACATTTTATTTATATGTTACATAGTTACCATTTACATTAAAGAACCAAATCAACATGTGGCTATTTATGTTAAGAACTACATGTTATAATTTCCATATTTTTATATGCCAAAATAAAGACTGCATGATCTAACAATGTCCTTTAGTCTTTTACCATGTTATCAAAGGTGTTTGAAAATTCTTACTCGCAAAATTAAAGCACCAAGACTGAAAATATTAAAAGCAACTTACAAGCAAAGCTGAGTGAACAACAGGGGGGTTGGGATGGTCCATAAATAAAATAAGGCCAGGCAAACATCCCTGATCCTGGACGATGGCTCTTCTATTCAATGGATCTGCTGCTAAATCCCGTAGCTGGTTAACTACCGACAGAGCATCAGGCTCTTCATTCATAGTAGAAGAAGATGAATTCATCTTCTATGACATGCACATGAATAAAATCTTCTTAAATTCTGTAAAAAAGAAAAAGCATGGTTGACAAAATTAGTTCTAGTCTGCCAAGGTGACTCGGATCCCATCCGCTTAGACTTGTACTTGCTGAAGCGGGGTCTCACACAGTCCAGACTGGCCTCAGACTACCTATGTTGCTGAGGCTGTCCTTGTACTCCTGATCCTCCTGCCTCTACTTCTCAAAAGCTAGGATTACAAGCATGCGCCAACTATGCCCAGCTATGGTGCTTTTAAAGTAACTGCATTATAATATCTTTAGAAGGAAGCAGATGAATCTAAATCACACACAAAAATAAGAACTGGCAATTCCAGAGTTTGTGAAAAATAAAATGAACATAAGCTGAAGGAAGAAATCAAGTTATTTATATATGCAAAAGAACATATGTCAGCCTCAATATTCCAATAAATCTCATTTTAGCAATACATATTTTAGCACTATGGTTCCAATAAACAAGGTCTTTATGTACAAGCTTGTAACCTTTGCTCTCCTTTTCAAACTGTAACACTGCCAGGACTTTTCCTTTCCTGAAACATTTCTAGGCTAAAGCAGGTGCCTCAAGGGAAAGTGGCGAGCTGACAGCTTGAGTTTTTATTGCTCATCTATGGGGAGGGTTGGGAGACATAGCAAACGACCTACAAAAGACAAAATCTCCAAGGGAAAAGGAGAGCACCAAAGGATGTCCTTGCCAGACACGGTGGCACACCTGTGGTCCACGCGACCTGGTAGACTGAAGCAGAAAGATACCGAGTTCAGGATCACCAGGGTGACTTACTAAGACTCTGTCAAAACAAAAATTTTACTCAGCAACTAGCTAAATGGCAGAACACTGCCTAGTATACATTACTTAGTTCCTGAGTTCAATCCCAAGATCAGGGAAGAAAAGAAAAAAGAAAAAAGGGCTCCTCTGCAAGAAACCAAGAGCCCATTTTGTATGACCTGTCTGTGCCTCAACCAAGAAGAATAGATGACCATCATGCAGCTGGATCCATGTCTGTATGTGCCACCTCCTAATGTCTAACAGAAACACATCAAGAGGGGACAGAATATGAAGTGATTTGTTTTACAGATAGTACAACAGTCAGACAAGTTAAATGTTTGCTCCAAGTTATCATGTCTAAGTACAGAATGGGGAGAAATCTTATTTACTAGTATTGTGTTTCTCAGCAGTCTTTCTAATTCCCAAACCCTCCTTCCAAACTCGGCATATTTTTTTCTCCATATAAGTAACAAGCATATCTGGGTTTGGTAGGTCACACCTATAACCTCAACACATGGCTTCAGGAAGGCGAGAGGATCATGAGTTCATAAGTTCAAGGCATAGGTTACAGGCAAGTCTCTGCCTTAAAAAACAGAGCATTTGAGAAAACCTAATGTACATGGTATGTAAAAGACAAAGAAACAAACATTAAGAAACAATTTTTGTCCGGGCGGTGGTGGCACACGCTTTTAATCCCAGCACTTGGGAGACAGAGGCAGGCGGATCTCTGTGAGTTCGAGGCCAGCCTGGCCTACAGAGAGAGTTCCAGGAGAGGTTCCAAAATTACATAGAAACCCTGTCAGTCAGTCAGTCAGTCAGTCAGTCAGGAAGGAAGGAAAGATTTTAAAATCCATACCGTCAACCAATAAGAGTTTGCATTGAAAGAAAGAAAAAGGAAGGAAGGAAGGAAGGAAGGAAGGAAGGAAGGAAGGAAG
>LOEQ01001463.1:406424-418745 GCA_001685075.1 Bramus lutescens
AGAGGTCCCTTTTGTCTTTTCTTTTAAACAGGCCCTGCATAATTCCTGCTGCAGCGCTGTGATTTCTCCCTCCAAAACTACTTCTGAACCTGTTGATTCCCCCAAGCTCTCTTCCAAATCTGACACAAAGAAGGGTAGAGGCGTGTTTGTGCCAAAGAATTTTGCTTGGGATGAGCCCCTAAGTTCTGAGTGGAAACTCCATCCCAGCATTCATTTTCCTCCCCCACTCCCGTCTGGAGGTTTTTTCTTCCTAGCCTTTCTCTTGACTATCTTAATGGGGCCTCCCCTTAGCAGGCTGAGAGAGCGGTTTGGCCTCCGCGTCAGAGGCAATATCAGAACAAAGGGAAGCCTTAGTCTTACTATCTTGAATCTCAGATAACACCTCTCTTGTTGCATCCAAAGCCTGCTTAACCCGGACTTTCTCTGTAAGCAAAGAATCCCTGATTAGTCTCCAAAGGGAGAACGTGGCGATTGGCAGGACCTCAGGCCCCTCTTTTCTCAAGGTTTTTTGAAGATCNTGTTCTGCTGGGGCTGGCTTTTATACCATGGCGCCAAATGAGGAGGGGGCTGCGAAGGGACTGTAACCCGACCCCGGCAGGGATCAAAGAACACTCACCATGCGCTCAAAATTCCTTTCCCCACTCCAGGAGCAAAGGGTATCTATTATGTTTTCTTTGAAGATAAGCACCTCAAATGGGGGCAGGGATATCACAACTCGGGGCTGCTGTTCCCACAATAACTAAATAAATCTTTTTTAAAAAAAAACTGAGTAGGGTAATGAGTAGGGTAATGAATGGCTGGGAAGGGGAGATAGGCAGATCCCTGGGACTTGCAAGCCAGCCTGTACGCTCTACTCAGGCAAGTTCCAGACCAAGGAGTGACCTTATGTTGAAAGAAAAGAAAAAAAAGACACATATAGCATCTGGGGATGGCACCCCAGGATGTCTCAACACAAAAAGTTGTATGTAGATAAAGTACAGTTTTCTATTCATACTTATTAACCTTTGGAAGCAATTGATGAATAGATGACAGAATAATAAACCATGGCACTTACAGACAAGGAAATAGTCCACCACAGAAGAACTCATCTCAAGCTGAAAAGATGTGGAGGAACCTTAAGTATCACTGGGCGAAAGAAGCTGGGCTGAGAAGCTGCACATTGTAAGACTCCAAGTGTGAGACAAGTCAGTGTACTTAAAAGGACTTAAATTAGGTGGGCGTAGGTCCCTGAGTTCAAGACCAGCCTGGTCTACAGAGTGAGTTCGGGATAGCCAGGGCTACACAGAGAAACTGTGCCTTCAAAAACCAAATATGAGAAACTAAAAATTGTGCTTGTTTATATTAAGATAGGGTCTTGCTGTCTGGCCTAGGCTGGCAGGAAACTTTCATTTCTTTCTGTGCCTCAGGAGTATTGGAATTAAAGGGGTATACCACTACATTTGGATTTGTACATATCTCTACTAAGTTAGTCTAAAAAAAGAGAAAGGTGGTAGGATGCTGTTGTTTGTTGGCAGGACATTGCTGTAGACATTAGCATTCTGTCTCCTAGGTAACCAGAGGACTGACTTTCAGTCACATTCACAACTACCTGTCTGCTGTGTATGCTAGCTGTCATGTAGGTTTGAATTAGCATTTCTATCAGGCATCCTCCAAATTACAAAGAAGGAGCAACAACATCCTGACCTTCTGTTAGGTTGCGAAGGCCTGTCCTCAGGTGGGGCCTATGGCTTGAGAGCCTGGTTGCCACACCATATGGAAATACAGCATGATCTCACCGTTATGTGCATGTGTCATCTCAGGCCTACTTTACTATTGGGTTTTTGTATTTTTTGTTTTCTTTTGTTTTTGAGACAGGGTGTCTAGGTAGCCTTAGCTATTCTGAAACCGTAGACAGGCCGGTCTCCTCAAGCACTGGGATTAAAGGTGTGTGCTAACATGTAGGAACACTGAGAATGAGTGAATTTTTTTCTCTGATTTGCACATCAGGTTTTGAGGTTTTGTATTTTAAACTGACTTCGTGAGACATGTAAACAGTAGAAATTCTAAATAAAAATCTCTTCTTAGTACTCAGTATCTGCATTGAAAATTTCAGTTTGCTCTATGGACCATGTGCTGCTATGGATGCCTGAAGCACTTGACCTGCAGGCTGGGAAGACGCAGACACTAGATGCTGGGCTGGATTAAGTGCCTGCTGAGGATGGTGGTTCAGCGAGTTGGGGTCAGCATGCAGTCGGTGAGTGCTCACAATCCACCCTAAACAGACATTTCCATTTTCTGAGGTTTTCCTGAGAAAATGATGTAAACTTTAACAACATTTAAATGTATAGTTTGTAATCCATGATTTGATTACTCTTAAATCACAGAAGTGGGTCTGTTCACAGCACAGTGAGGCAGTAACTTTCTAGGTTATGCTCAAAACTTATTGTAGTTACATGACCTCAAAAACAATGCATTTGTTAATGAAGAAAAGGATTAAATCTATAGAGAATCACGTTTGGCTCACAATTTATAACTTTGATTAATATTAAATATTACAAGTAATTGATAAAGCATGTTTTCCTAAAATGTAACAATAGCTAGAGAGAAATCGTAACCTATTATATAATTCTATGCCATAGATTTTTTTAAGAAAAAAAGATAATGTTTATTATATAGAGGTTATCATTTTATTTTTTAATATATTCAAGTTCTCATTTTGTAGCCCAGACTGGAAGTCAATGTGTAGGCCAGGCTGGCTTCAAATTTGGGGATTTTCATCTCTGAATAATAATACTTACCAGTATAGTTAGCCATGGATTAGATGGCAGTCTGTCTGGATAGTGGACCAAGGGGATAAAGAAAGGACAGACACAGGTACAATGAAGCGGGATCAGGTGATTAACATGCATTGTGTATTTTCTCAAGGACTTGGCATGCAAATAAATGCGATTCCATTCTTGAGAGTGTCAGGAAACCCAAACTGTCCTCATCCTATACCTGTTTTATCTGCATCCTCACTGTTTAAACATTAAAACTTGTATTCAGTGTGCATGCGTATAAATCAGCACTGGAGGTACTTCAGGAGCTGGTTCTTCCATTATGTGGGTTTGGGTGGAACTCAGCCCATCAGACAGTACCGAGTGTTTTTACTGTCTATGTCTCTCTGAAGATGAGTGTGTGTTTGTGTCTGTGCTTATTTGCTGCATTGGACCTTGGACCTAGGGCCTGACACATGCCAAGCATGTGCAGTACCATTGAACCACATCTCCATCTCCCAGCTCTTTGTGTGATGTGTGTTTGTGGGTAAATACCATGGCATATGTTGGAGGTCAAAGTTGTGGGTTTCCAGAATCAAACTCAAGTTGCCAATCTTGGGCAAGCCCCTTTGATTGTTGAGCCATTGCAGCAGCAACTCCCCGTCCCTTAAAAAAAAAATGTTATATTGTCTCACAAAGCTTCTCAGGCTGACCTTGAACTTGCAATTGTGTTTCCTTAGCTGCCTGAGTAATTGGGATTACAGGTCCTGTCACCAGGCCTGATTCAGCTCTGTTTCACTGTAGACATCAGCCATGCTGTTAACAGCCTAGCCATCCACGATTAGTTCAGTATGCCAGAACTCAGTTCCCATGGTTTTTGCATAGACTGAGCATTCAGACCATTCCTCCTTATATCCGAGAAACTGAACTTCACAGCCTTGCTGCCTCTTCCAGTTACCTGAGGTAGAACAATCCTCCTTCTTTTTAGTGTACTTTGGTATTATAAAAGAAATGGAAGAAAATCTTAGAACTACCTTAACTCATTGACTACGCATAGGCTCATGAAATAGTGTTCATTTTATAGATGAGAAAATAGAAGTGTAAAGGATAATTATTTGTACCTTTTGTAGATAATCAGTTGGCAGACCTTGCTTTTAAATTCAAGGCTTTATGCTGCTCTAGGCCTTACTGGCTCTTCACTGCTCCTCACTGCCATCCACTTTGATTCCGTTTTTCTTCCCTCCCTCCCTCCCTTCTTTTTTTGGAACAGGGCCTCACTGTGTAACTGGCTGGCCTTGAACTCACAAAAGATCTACCTGCTTTTGCCTCCCTTGAATACTGGGATTAAAGGTATGTGCCATAAAGCCTGGCTCAATTTATTTTTGTTATGTTTTGTTTTGTGTGTATTGGTGTTTTGTCTGCATGTATGTCTGTACATCACTTTGTACTTGATGCCAAGGAGAGCAGAATAAGTATCAGATCCCCCAGAACTGGAGTTAGAGTCAATTGTTTGTGAGCCTCCATGTGAGTTCTGGGAATTAAACCCAAGTCCCTGAAAGAACAGCTAATTCTGTTAACTGATGAGCCGTCTTTCCAGCCCCTCAACATTTTTTTTAAAACGTGTGTGTGTGTACACCACAGCATGTGTATTATAATTAGAGGACAACCCTAACTGGAGAAAGGAAAGAAAAGAGACAAACTCTAGCCAGCAAGATGGCTCAGCAGCTGAAGACACTTAGTGCCAAGCCAGATGACCTGAGTTGTATCCTTGGAACCCACAGAGTGGGTGAAAGTTGCACATCTCCTTGTTTGTACTTAAAACATCCATAATGTTTGAATTTTTCTCAGTCCTGTATGTTTGTCCTTAAGTAGAAATTTCAAAATTTGTGTATGTATTTAGACTTTTTTGAGACAGTCCTAAGTATGTAGCCCATGCTGAACATGAACTCAAGATCCCCTGTATCAGTCTCCGGAATCTCCATGCCTAGATTCAAATATGACTGGAACTGGTCCCAGCAATGTATGTTTGAAAAGTTATAGGCAATATGTAATTTGTATTACCAATCTATTAATACACATTATTTCTGTTTCATTTTGTTCTTTGGAGGAAGAGTATAAATGAGTAAATGCGTAAGGCTAGGAGAACTGTTCTTTAGTTAGGGATTCTCCTATCGTACATGTGTATGGTGTTTGTGTGCATGCATGTGCGTGCATGTACAGGTGTTTGTATCTGGGTGGTTGCATGCCAGCACACTTTTATTTTTTCCTTGGCTCCTTTGGAATTAGGAATAAATATTTATTGAATCTCCTTAAACACTGTGATTAAAAGTGTAGATATCCCCAAAAATTTTACATCACATGTTGATTTACAAGTAATTTCAGGGATTTGAGACTCAAACTATATCATTGTTTGAAGAAAATACTGGAATGAAGCTTATTGTTTAACTATATACTTTGTTTTGTTTTTTTGTTTTTGTTTCTTTGAGACAGGTTTCTCTGTAGTTTTAGTTCCTGTCCTGGAACTAGCTCTTGTAGACCAGGCTGGCCTTGAATTCTCAGAGATCCCCTGGCCTCTGCCTCCCAAGCGCTGGGATTAAAGCGTGCGCTACCACTGCCTGGCTTATATACTTTCTTTTAATTAACAGCATAGATTAGTTTCTAATGGATTCCTGTATTGAGCAGGGACACATGACAGCTTCAGATCCGTAGCTCCGAATGTCAACGCTTCCACAATAGTATTTCACATTGTGAAAGAACAAAGCCTTTCTCCTTCTGTGTCTTTCTTGCTGCCATCATTTTCAAATGGTGTTGCTTAATGTTAGGGATTGTTATATAAGACACAGGCATGCACAAGTACACAGACAGTGGATTATTTTATTTGTAGATAAAGCAGTGTATAGTTTCTCTTCTTAGAAGTGGATTGAATTGTCTTTAATTAGACCAAATGTTCTGGTAATGCCAGTTTTCTCCCTGCTTTCTCTTGCATCTGGGAAAAATTTGATGATAGTTTCTCTTTAGCGTCTGCCCTTCTTCAAACCAGGATACTGACAAGCACAATTCAGCCACAAGGTAGGGTAGCAAATGCACGTGGATCCTGCAGCCTGCAGTGCACAGATGGCGCCTTTTCTGTACCATCTGGTCCCGTTTCCTCCCCGCCACTTAAGAGTTTCTTTCCCACTGTGTGGGTTGTATTAAAAAAAAATGAGGATAAGGGCCTGGCACCAGACTTCCTAGAAGTTAGCTGCTCCTTCCTCTCATTCCTTACCATCTAATGGAGGCTGTGACTCTTCTAAACATCCCAGCCATTATTACTTAGACCCTTGCTTCATTCTGCTGTCATATGAAGTGCTGGGCAGTTCACAAGGATCAGAAGAGCAACATTGTTAGTCTACTGTGTGTGCTAAAAAATAGTGACAAGAAGCAGTCTGTGCTAACTCAGTAGGCAGAACCCAAACAGTTTACTTATTCCTTATAATTAAAAGCTGAATCACTGGCCACTTCTCTTCCTGAAAGCACCTGACATTCTTTGCCCCTGGTATTAAACAGATGGGAAGATGCCAGTGAGGGTTGCTGGAAGCTGGCAGAAGCTCTGGCTGCTGACCTGGGCAGGTCCTCTCTGAGTTTTTCTTTGTGAACTTTTTGTCCTCTTCTCTAGGCAGGAATTTGTTTCCTGGAGAGCTGGGGGTTTACTTAAGACTAGGTAATTGTCACATTATGATGCACAAATAGCATTCCATTTCTCCTCCATCATAGTAGAGTTTTGGCTCCAGGACTAAATGGGAGATTGGAGATGACTGAGTGGTGTGGTTACCATTGCCCTATGGGTTTTGTTTTAAAAGATCAAGACCTATTACAATGTACAAGGTAAAAAGTTAGCACAATGACTGTCTTATAGTGACTATTGTTTCTTTCTTGACTGGTGATTCTTTTGTTGCTCTGAGAGCTGTGGGAACTGTTTCCTCTCAGAAGTTCTGGTCCTCGTGGACTGAAGACTGTTAATGGCTCTCTAGTCCTTGGCGCATTGACATGTACTTGAAAGCTTGGGTAGCTTTACCTCTTAAATTCTTTGTGATACTTAATTCATATTTTAGTTGTCTGCTGACCCAGATTTCCAAATTGTGCTGTAAGTTAGTTACATTTATAAAGAAAGAATTCCGGGTTTTGTTGGCTCTTATAGCCAATTTTCTGGAATTCTCCCAGGTAAAAGTTAGTGAAACCAGGAGCATATATGATAGAAAAGCTTTAAAAATGTGAGGCAGATGCCTAAGGGCATACCATATGTACCCCACAAACTTCACTTTGACTCATACATATTAGTGTACTAAATTGGATTTGATTGCTAAATTTGAGAATGTAAACTGTTTCTGTAAGTGTTTCTCATATGTTGTAGAGATTGGTATGAGGTCTAGTTTGGGGTAGTGATAGCAGCCACCACAGTAAGTGGAAACCAGAGTCGGTTCATTAGTTTAGTATTCATAGTTACACTAGTATCTTAGAGTAATTTCATTCTTTAAATTAGAATTTTGGCAGACCTTAAAAAGGGAACTGTCCATTTTTACCTTCTGATTGGTATTTAATTTATTTAGTATTAAGAGGTAATTGGCTGTGAAAGTTCAAATAAAGTATGTTTTTTAAATTGCTCTTAGTACCGTGCTGCATTCTGTACCTCTGCATCTAGGCTTTCAGATGGCGCACTCAGCATGGGTAAGAAAAGGTGACCTTACAGGTGGCATTGCAGTCACTCACGTTTCTGTGCAGTCTTGCAGTGTGGTCTAGGACACTGGATTCGCTCACACAGGGTAGCCCTCATTGTGGCAGCTCCTAACTCACATAGCGTTTTCATAGGCCTTAAAGACAGGGCCCTTGAAGAAGGAGCCAGTGTGGCTGCATCTATCCCCACTGATGTTTGTTTTGTTCTGTCACTTGTGTGTAGCGGATGACATTCATCACAAAGTCACTCCTCAAGCTTCATGCTGATTCTGGGTTTAATTTGAAAAATCACCATAACAAAAATGGCTCACATTTCCAAAGTCTTGGTTTTTTAAAATTCTAAAACTAAAAATATGATAGGTAGCATTTTCTCTGTAGAATCATAAGGAGTTTGTACTCCCAATACAGTATTATTTTAAGTTTGCTCGAGGATATTATTGGCTGCTGAGATGGTATCACAGGTCTCTACTCTTGTTGCCCAAGGGTGACAACCTGAGTCTGATCCCAGAAGTCACTGAAAGTAGCATGAGAGGAGACTCAGCAGAGCTGTTCAACGACCTCCACATGCAAGCCACCTCACAGACATCTTAGCACACACACCCGCACACACACATAATACTACTCTATTTCTATACAGTATATTAAGCTTTATCACTTTAATACCAAGCGTCTGTCTGTCTAGCTATCTATCCTTTCAATTTTGAATTGAGAAATACTAGCTTATTTCCTAGAACACTTAGAACATTCTCATACTGTGATTAATGTGTTAGCATGCACTCAATAGCCAGTGTATTGTATTAGCAGTTTGAGAAGTTTTGTAAACGTTTGGTTTTCCCTATTTCCTTAGGTACTTTGGTCTGGAAAGCCATATGGTTCATCTCGAAGTATCGTAAGGAAGATTGGTACCAACTTGTCTCTGATTCAGTGTCCAAGAGTTCAGTTTCAGGTAGGTACTGTGTCTTGTGTTTTTCAGATTTTCATGGTAATATGGGCCTTGGAAATGTGAATGGGCAGGGTGCTTTGAAAGTACTGACTTGTTTTTGAGGCTTTCTCCTATTAATAACCCTGAAACAGGATTAGCAGCGAGGCCTTTCTAATTTTAGTTTTTCTGAAGTGCTTATTCTGGATCTTCAACATTGATCCTCCTTGAGATGCCTAGGGAAGCTCAGGAAACTGTGAGAAGACAGGTGGTAATTCCCAGGTGACCTTGAACCTATTTGGCCTTTGGGTAGTTATCTAAGCTAAAGAAGTCTTTTTTTGGTGGTGGTTAGGGTTGACCTGAGGGCTTTGGTATGCTAGGTAGATACTTGATCTTTTGCACTTACAAATGTTTCTTGGGATCAGCAAGACAACAGACATGATGATTTTGATACCAGGACCCTCATGGTGGGAGGAGAAAAGACTCTTAAATTGTCCTCTTACTGGCATACTCACAGTGCCGCCCCCCCCCACACACTAAGTAAATAAGTAAATGTAGAAATCATGAGTGTTTCCTTTCTGGCAGTAAGTGTTCCTCACTGTGAAGGACTTGACGGTTTGTGTTTTAATGGATTTCTAAATTTATGAAGTAAAGACAGAAGAGCTGGGCATACACTCCTGGTACCTAGCACTTCAGACGCTGAAGTAAGAAGATCAGAGTTACAGGCTTGCCTGGGCTACGTAGTGATACCATGTTTCTATAACAGAAATGGAAATAAAAAAACGAGCCCTGGAATGGAAATGCATTGTTAATGTTTTAAACTTAAGAACCCACACATGCAGGTGATCATAAATACTAATAGATAATTTAGAATAACCTGAATAGGAGTTGATGGTAGGATGGTTAGTTTGGATTCCACTTTCTACAACTGACAGGCCTCTGGGGTAATTCAGTCTTGACTGTTCTTTCTGGTAGCTAATTCTGTTCCAGACTGTTAGCTTGAATTTTGAGGAGTGGTTTTTTTAGAGGTGGAAAAGTTCTGTAACTACATAAGTAAAGAGTTACTTTTCCACTACAGGTCACCCATCAATGTGGAAGCAAAATGACCACTTAAAGAAAATGGCCCATTTTTCTCTAACAGATTTGAAGTTTGTACTTTTTGCTAGGTGTTGATATCCTCCCTAAACAAGCAAATATGTTAGTAAACCCAGGGTTAGGATTAGGATCAGAAATGTCTTCCAAACCACAAAACCAAAAATATGTAGACCTATAGTAGCTAAACCATGTTAGGTGTTACAAAGCAGTCTTGAGATGAATGGTCGAAGTGTGTGGGTGGATGTGGACATACATGTAAATACATAAGCCGTTTGAGAGCAGGCGCCCCAAGCCTGCTGTGTTTTGGTGTGTATAGACGGCTATCCTGGAGGCCAGTCCACCCTGGACACTACCCATTCTGTTGAAGTCCGTTTCTCAGAGCAGTTTCATTTTGTCAGGATAGGTTCACTTAGTCAAAGTGTTGTGGTAGGATTCTAAGACGTAATTGAGTTTTGGACTGTTTTTCAAATTAAGAAATTCATTGAATTTCTTAAAACTTTAAAACCACAGTGTCTACTCTCCATTTTTTATATCTTTGCTCTTTAATCTTTTCTGCTAACTAACTTTGACAGGACAGGACCTTCCTGCGAATCAAGAGTAAGTCGATTTTGTTTTCAGATGCCTCATGTCGTTCATGCATGCTCCTGGCAGTGACATCTAGAGCTTGGCCTCGGTCCCCTTGCCAGTCAGTGGCCCTTTTCTCCTTGACCTGCACTTCCCTGAGTTGTCCTGAAAATCACCTTTCCCATGTCATGCTTATGGCACTCAGTGAATGGTTCTTGTTCAGCAGTACCTGAAATGGCCTTTTGAAAAGTTTGGGGTCAGTTTTCTTTTGTCTCTTAATGGAACTTGGCTTAAGTGGGGAACAGCTTGTGTTGGGGAGAATATCAGATCAAGGTTTAGAGACAGATCTTGATGCTGCCTTGCCATTTTCATATCATTGATCACATGTCATGTGTCCATATACATGGTAGAGTGCAAAGTAAGTTCTGGGAGGTGTTATATTTTTTGTTTTTTTGCTTTTACACTTTCAAAATTCTATTTGTGTGTGTGTTTCTGTATGCATGCATGCATGCATGCATGTTCTGTGGAAGACGTGGAGGTCAGAGGATAACTTTCAGGAATTGTCTATTTCCTCACAGCGTCTCAGGGATCGAACTCAGACATAAAATTAGAAACAATGTTTGATCCTTAATTGTCGTCATTTATAAAACCTTGAAAATTAGATTTGGGTCTTTAAATGTGGCCAGTTGTTTTCCCCCTTGTTTGAAATAATGTCTGACTATATAGCCAAGACCAGATGTGAATCCATGATCCTCTCTCCTTACTGCATGCACCACCATGCGCTGACTCAAGTCTTTGTTTTCCTGTTCTCCCTTTTTGTTTTTGAGACAAAGTCACACATCCCAGGCTATGTCCCCAAACTTTGTGTGTAATTGAGAATAATGACCCTCATGCTCTTGTGTAACTGGGACTCAAGCTCAGGGCTTCCCTGATGGTAGGCAAGTACGGACCGGTGAGATCGTGAGCATGCATCAGATAACATCTAGTTTTGATTTTAAGACTTTTGAAAATGGTTTTTCGAGACAGGGTTTCTCTGTAGCTTTGGAGCCTGTCCTGGAACTCACTCTTTAGACCAGGCTGGCCTGGTATGCACAGAGATTTACCTACTTCTGCCTCACGAGTGCTGAGATTAAAGGCGTGTGCCACCTGGCAATTTTAAGACTTTTTACTTTTCTATAAAAATTACAGATTTTTCAGCCTGCCTCCAAAATAAAGCATAGGTAAAGACACAGATGTACAAGGTTTGGTGTGTGGAGCCCTGCGTCTACGGAAAGATGGTCTGAATACTGGATAGTTCCCAGTCTAGCTTTCTGATGAATGCGTTAGTAAATCTCTTTGACCTTTCTGTTTCTTTTTCTTCAGTTATAAAGCTAATTATCTTGTTTGTTTCTTTTNTTTTTTTGCTGGACTGGGGACTGACCTTAGGGTTGTTGCGTGCTAGACAAGTGCTCTATAGCTGACCTCGCTGTCACCCCTCAGCTTCACTTTTAGACACCCACCTGCAAACTTTAACTTGTTGGTCACCGGCCTTCTGACTCAGACACATAATACGAGAAATGTAGCCTAATTTAATTCAGTTACATATTCTTTGGTATTTCTTTCAAGATAGTTTTTCTTCATCCATTGATTTAAGTTTAGCCAGAGAATTCTCTTCCTTTGCTCTTTGTTTTTATAATGGTGCTAATTTAAACTTAATCCCTTGCTATTTAACACGCAGTTAAAATTTAAGAGATTTAAGGCATTTAAACGTTTGTGGCATGAGTTCCTGTGACCAGAACAGCGCTGTATTAGTTGCCGCTCTCGTTGCTGTGGCCAGATCCCTGGCAGAAGGGAAGGAAGGAAGGAAGGGTTGTTTTTGTTCACAGTGGGGGCACTCCATCATGTCCAGGAGGCAGATGCTGGGCTTTTGGCTGAGGCCTTTGTTTGCAGTCAGAAAGCAGAGACTTGCTGGTACCCAGCTGGCTTCCTTCTAAGGCATATTTAGGGTAGGTCTTCCCTCCTCACTTAAACTAAGTTTAAATTGGTTTTTTTGTTTGTCTGTTTTAAGACAGGATCACACTGTGTATCCAGGTTGGCCTGAATTCACTACTGAGACCCACCCTGGTTCTGCTTATTGAATGTTCTGGGTGATCTCAAAAGCAGTCAGGTTGATAAGAATGTTAACTTATCACTAGTGCACATAGGCTTCACCACGGGGGCTGACAGTGCTAACATCACCATCACTAGTGCACATAGCCTTTATCACGGGGGCTGACAGTGCTAACATCACCATCACTAGTGCACATAGCCTTCACCACG